>CM062081.1:15299938-15475929 GCA_031163375.1 Conogethes punctiferalis | reverse complement strand
CAAACAATCTTGCGATTTATATTTTGGGCAGTGCATTAACCTGCACTTGACCAATAAACGTAATTTAAGAGTCGCCCCGATCGCAATCATCCAATCGGCGACTGAATTGGATAATCCAATTGTTAGATGTGTTGTATACGATGAGCAATAGCTACGTATACAAACATATTATCATGCACCATCATTAGCCTATAGCAGTCAGGCTCGGTGGCTCATAGTTTTACTATTATTTTTTGGTAGATTGTATGTTATGTAGATCGAAATAACCCAAGACATGCCACGCTGGGCCACACAGCGCCATCTAGCCCCAAACTAAGCCGAAGCTTGTACTATGGGTACTAGACAACTGATAAACTTACTTAGATACATTTTTTTTGTAAATAAATACATGTTAAACATAGAAAACACCCAGACCAATACAAAAAGACATGTTCATGCACACAAATGTTTGTAATGTGGGGATTGAACCCACGACCCTTGGCTCAGAAGGCAAAGGTCACTACCAATTGAGCCACCGAGCCAGTCAATTAAAATCTGTCGCGAGTTAAATTTTATACCCTAACAATTTTGAAATTGTCAAAAAAAAATGCATGATGATTTATATTCTTTATCCGTCACCGCGCAAATAAAACTGACAGCACACGTTATATGCCTACCAAACAGGGGGAACACCTTTTATTACGTGGGGATATCCCTTCGGACCTTCGGTGTCTGCAACGACGATGCAGACGCCGGTGTGCGGTGCCAAGTTGTCCCTCTAAACCCCACGGTGACCCACCATCACCATCGCTACCGTTGTACCCCCCCCCCCACGATAAGCCACGATAAGACCCCATCGGGACAGGGGAAACCCCTTATGGCAACAGCCCTTGTTACCCTGTGTTACCTTATGTGTATACTGTTAGTCACCTGTCTCGCATTTCATTTTAATTAAAAATGTAATAAATATGTATCAAATGTAAAACGAAATGAAATACTTTTGTACATGTAACGAGGATCGTTATAATTTGCAATACGCGAACAATGTATTAATGTATTGTATAATGAGGAAAGGTTGTTACAAAACAGTCCCGTTGGATATTTGGGAGTGAAACAGTTTGCCATTCTTATCTTCGCCGCGTCTTTATAATGTGGACCTCATTTCCAGTGCATGTGGTTCCTTTAATCGGGGTGTGGAGATGCTTCATCTTACACGCGGGCACAATGGCAACTGACAGGTGGGCTTTTCTGGACATAGAAGGTTTTTTACATTAGGAATGCCTTTATGTTTATGTTACGGGTAATGCTAGAAGGCGGAGTAAACTTAGGTTTACCCGGGTTGACTTAGTATTACCCAAGCTTCTTGGGTAAAGTCCGAATAACAAGTAAAATAAATTTTAATTCAGGGTTTACCCATACTCACCTTGGTCTACCCAACTCTGGCTGGGTACACTAGGGCCCTAGGTACGGGACTCCTAGGTTATGTGGGGTCTTACTCCTTAAACGGAGAATACGGAGAACGGGTCACTACCAATAGTCTTATGGCTTTTAGCTTTTTCAAAAATAAAAGACACGTATTTTTTTATTTGTAAATTAGACGGGAGCGAGTGACGTCAAAGACTCCTAACTTTTGATGCCTTGT
Organism: Conogethes punctiferalis; assembly: GCA_031163375.1. Classification (NCBI taxonomy): domain Eukaryota; kingdom Metazoa; phylum Arthropoda; class Insecta; order Lepidoptera; family Crambidae; genus Conogethes; species Conogethes punctiferalis. The sequence continues at coordinate 15,474,308 of CM062081.1, read as the reverse complement.
ATCTTGGCTATTGTTTATTTCAATGAAAAAAAGGAAAAATACGTGTCTTTTATTTTTGAATAAGCTAAAAGACGCACTAATTACAATTTTCAGCCATAATAGCCTATTGAGCCACCGGCCCAGTACATACTCGTACATGCAGAATAGGCTTATCTAAAACCGCCCTTAATCTCGACCATCAGCGTAGCTTTTCGTTACTCATTCGCTTTTTTAATCTGTCACGTCTTTTGGGAGCCGACAATGCATCAAATTGTTAACCTGATTCCTGATAGCGTTATTTTAGGGGCTCGTTGGGAGACGGATAAGCAATCTGGGATTTATGAGGCTCTCTTTTATAATCGGCCCATTTCGTTCTGTGGTAGTGACCTCTGCCTTCTGAGCCTTCGTGGGTTCGATTCCCGCACAGTACAACATTTGTGTTCATGGACATGTCTGTTTGTATTGGTCTGGGAGTTTTCCATCCTATCCTACTAATATTATAAACGCGAAAGTTTGTTTGGATAGATGGATGGATGTTTGTTCCACTTTCACGCCAAAACTACTGAACGGATTTTAATGAAACTTTACAGGAATATAGTTTGTACATCAGATTAACACATAGGCTATGTTTTATACGAATATTCACGCGGGCAGAGCCGCGTGCAGCAGCTAGTATATAATAATTATGTATTTATTTACAAAAAAAGAAGTATCTATGTAGGTTTTGCGCAGGACGGCTGGCATGCGGATGCGAGAAGCCCAAAATCGCGCACAGTGGCGAACCTTGGGAGAGGCCTATGTCCAGCAGTGGATTGATGTGGGCTGATGATGATGATGAAGTAGGTTTATCAATTTATTGTCTAGTAAGTAGGTACAAGCTTCGGCTCACGGCTTACTTTCTCGTTTCGGGGACGCTGCTGCCCATCATTGGCCTGTGGTATTTATAACCCAGTAGGTAGGTTACCTATATGTTAGTAATTACCTCTTCTTCGTAATTATAAGGATGTCTATGCAATCGCATTAACTTAAGGCACCTGTAATTAAAGCATGAGGTTTTAAATAAATTGTAGTAGTACTTGGATTGGATTGATAGACAGAATAAAGTTACTTTCACAGACCGAACAGCTCATGAACCATTAATATAATCCCGTTCCAGATAAGGAACCACCGTACCGCTGCTTTTTTCTTAGCTCCGGCATTTTTTTAAATCCCCCTTGTTGTGGGCCGCGCCAATCAATCACCTACTGACATAATGACGTCATCCATTATCAATTATTGACAGTACACGGATCGGATGCCGTCCGGCGATTTTCGAAGTTTTGCCTTACACTGGAGCGATTGATCATGCTAGTTTAGATCGAGTGGTTTCATGGTAATCTAAGTTCGGCCGCCGCTAAATATTTGGGTGTTATTGTCTGGTGATAGATGTGGATGCGGCCGATGCTGTTTACAATGATAATAATGATGGTTGGGGTCTTGTAAAGAAGCGACTATCATCTTTTCGCACCAAGCCATCCTCACCTGCCCGTGGTGTATCCTGCTGGAAAACGAACTAGGCTCTGGCAATCGACTGGCCGATGACGGGCAGCAGCGTCACCGGAGCGAGCAGCTACGTCCTGCAATAGCCAACCCACCTGCCCAGCATGGCGATTCTGGGTAAAGCCTCCAGGTGTTTGCCCAAAGTAGCGAACAACGGTGACTATGTCCAGCAGTGGACTGCGATAGGCTGATGATGATGGTGTGGGGCCTTGTCCGTGTGCTGTCCGGATTTAGAATAGGACCACCGCATCTCATCCCGTGGTTGTAGTAGATGACTAAGGGAATATCAGAGAACGGGCAGCAGCGTTTATTAGGGTACAAATTAAACGTACAATTCGTACTGGACAGCGTTGTCATCCGCATACCATCCAGACGATGGTGGCGCGCACCAAGAGGTTTGTTTAGTTCCTCGTTCTTGCCCCGTGCCATTAAGTCATGCAATGCCCTTCCAGCTCATGTGTTTCCTTCCTCTTACAATCCTGGGTTCTTTAGGCGGGGCGTGAAACGGCATTTTAGCGGGCCTTCAGGGTGTGGGCGACAGGCGCAATGGGTTTGTTCTATTGTGCCTGTCGACCTAACTTTTGGACCTCACGACCGCTTACCATTAGGTGGAGTGAGATCGTCCTGAAAGCTCTTAAAAAATCCTACTGTGGTCACCAAACTGCTATCCAAGAGTGGTGACTCAGGCAAATCCTCCCAAATGACAATATGCCTATGTCCAGCAGTGGACATTGGCAGGCCGATGAAGACTATGACTAAACGCACACATTTGTGCCTAACTAAAGTGATGACTTTAGTCACTCGGAGTGATGGTGTAAAAAACTAAAATTAAATAAATTATTTCTGCAAATATTATTCACGAGTAATATTTTTGTACTTCAAACTCGTATCTATAGCTATTTCTAAATCTATGTCTTTACGTACACGTTAAAGTTTATACATCCCACAAACTGACAACAACAAAATTTAATATCACTATTGTACCCCGTAGCCTGCAACGGTAGCATATCACACAAGTGTTTTGTATGTTATTAAGCAAGGTGCACACGGCCGGCAACATTAATCACCATACAAAGAGACAAAGGCTGGGGCTACACAGTTACACAGTCGCGCGGGCGACAGAGCGACGATCGAGACACAACTCCGGGCTGGAATTAACAGACTTATGCTACATTTGTTAGTAGTATAAGTAAGTAATAACATGTATGCCACCGTAAAATTGTAAATACCGTTAGATTATAACCCATCCCCGGTTGTAACCTGTCTAAAGATTGTGAACTGTAACAAAATGTTTAACTAATATTTTTTGATAGATTGTAGTGTAGGTAATTGATAAAGGGTATGTACTTCCTAGTAGTTCCCATTTTCACCAAATTGAATTCGGCTTTTTTGTTTAAAATATAATTTATATAAATTGATTCTTTTTTTGCAATAAAGTTTGAAAAAATAAAAAAGAAATGAGTTCGGTGTGCCTTTACCAAAAAATACCAAAAGCGTACTTTTCAGAAATTAAAAAAAACCCGATTCGTTGTACAGCTATCATGTGATTGGTCAGTTGCTATGTATATGCCAATGCCATGTCAAAATGAACCAATTACGTTACAGTTGGATTCAATTCAATTCAAAATTCAATTCAAATTCAAATTAATTTATTCGGACCTGCTTATTTGACCTGCTGCGTATGTGGTGGCATCTGTTGGATTACTTTTTTCAGAAAACCCTCATATTGCCAGTGGTGGGTCCAGCACGGACGGTTTTATCGCGCCGCGCATGTCCGCGCTAATCCGCCCCATTGTCTCCCGCGCACTCGTGCGTGCCTACTTTAGTGTGGAGCGGATCGATTCGGAATCATACGGTAACTCATTTGACGTCATACGGTAGGATTATATGTTGATACTTTTGAATAGGACCTAGGTAGAGCGGCTATAGGGATGTTTCCAGGGTCAAAATAATTACATTATATTTAGTCCGTATTTTAAATTATAAAAATATATTGGACACGTATTTTTCCTTTTTTCAATTAAACAAAAAATAACAAATATACAAGGCATCAAAATCTATGAGTAGGGGTCCTTGACGTCACCCAGTGGCGAAAAAACTCCCACTCTTTGACGTCACGCGTAATTTTAACGGGCTATATCTTTGTCATATTTGGTTTAATTTTCAAATGAAAAAATACGTGTCTTTTATTTTTGATTAATCTAAAAGACGGACTAATTACATTTTTTTACGGCAACAGGCCCATTCTCTGGGATATGGAAGTGTTTCAAGAATTTCTTGTGAGAAAGAGTGTTTTGAGAAATGAGAACGGTAAACTCAAACTCTTTTATTCACTAGGGGCCAAATGGAGCAGCATGTTGCAAAACATGTTCCTCAACAACTAGTCGTAATGGTTGAGGAATATATATATTTTTGTTGAACATGTTTCATTTACTAGTCGACGTAGGTGACGCGGGGCATATTGCTGGCGCCCGCCTTGACAGCGAGAGCAAACAACATTGTACGTGTCAATGTGCGGGGCGTGTTGCGGGACACTATGCAACGTTGCAGCGTCACGTACATTGAGTGTTGCGCGTCATGTTGTGAAACTGTTCCCTAGTGTATCCGAGCCCGCAACACGCCACGTAAACGTCGTAGCTATTGAGGAATATGTTATGCAACATATTGCGCAGAAAATAAATAAATAACCCGCGACATGCCACGCTGGGCCACACAGCGCCACCTAGCCCCAAGCTAAGCCTAAGCTTATACTATGGGTACTAGACAACTGATAAACTTACTTAAATACTTTTTTTGTAAATAAATACATTATTATACATAGAAAACACCCAAGTAATCATTTTTGGCACGATTCGGGAACCCTCTGTTGTCAAGTGTCACGATAACGGCATTTCAGTGATAAGTTTTGGTCGGAATATGTGTGATTAAATTTTATTAGGGTTATATCACTGAGCCGTTAAGAAGAAAAAGTATCATCAACGACCACTAGACCATTTAGACTGTGCCGATTCGATATTTACATAATATAAACTTGATACCTACATATGTATACCACATTCCCACTTATCCTTCCATCATTCCTACTTTCCGTCGTCAACAAATGCATTCGCTAACAGCTTATTGAGAATTCTCCTTATGGGAACAATCAGTGTAATACGTCAAAGGGCCTTTTAGTAATTGTCTGTACCTTTGTCGTCTGCGGCGCTCGCTACCACGCTCATCCGATTTTGCTCTCGATTGGAGCAAACAAAAAAGCCGTTGTTAAATCGATTTCATATTTGCGTTAAGGTGCTTCTTCATCGAGCATGCATGTGTTATGTAACGTTACAGGTTTGAGCATTACATCAGTGAGTTCTTGGGTTGAGGATTACCATTGTATTGACAGGATTGGCCAGCCTAGACCCTGCGTTACCGGCTAGCTGTTTCCAGGGTGCGCCGCGGGGAGGCTCCTTTCTTGCACCCCAACATCAGTGAGCTGTGAAAGGCCCTTTTCACTCTCATCAGTGAGTGAAAAGGGCCTTTCACATTGGTTGTCGCAACGAAGCTATGTCCGGTCTTTATTTGAACAGCAGTGGACTGATGATGATGATGATGACTATGTATTTTTGTTATGTTTTGTCGATGTCCATGTGATGTCCATATAATAAAGATTTCTTATTTTTTATAAGTGGTACGGGCCATCCATAATTTATGTTATGTTACATTTTCATGACCTTTTGACTCCCCCTCCTGGTTTCAGCTCACTATCTTTTTTTTTAAGAGGGGAATGCATTAGGCACCTTCATGCCGTCTCCGGGGGGAGGCGGCATGGTGTGTGGGACTCACACCTCCCAAAAGTGAGGGCATACCCACTAAACCTCCCTGTGTCGCCAGTGGACAGGTCACTATCTTGACACAACCTGTAAGTAGTAATTTTTTTTTGGAAATAAACAATTTTCACTGTACTTTCAAACCAAGTCAGGGAGGTTCTTCACCTCCCTGACTGACAAACATACGCGTGTAATGTACCTAATGTTATAGGTTTGAGTTTGCTTTTGATGTTGTATCAAGATTTTACACATTATATCGTTACAAGGTATGCGTTATAATTTTCGGTTTTCTTCTTTCACTGATATATATCGAAATGAGTTGTTTGTAGTATGTATGTAGTAATGGTCTATTTTCCTCCGTCACTGACATAATGATTTAAGAGAGGTAGGGCATAGCGAATCTTCGCTCGAATTGAGTTGCCCGTCCGGGGTAGGATACCGCATATACCGATTACCCTATAGAATACCGCAGTCAAATGACCTCCGGGTCGTGTTTCTGCTGGTGAGTAGGGTCTCCGGAGTTCGTGGGGGGTTAGAGTTGGGCCGGCATGGCAGTGGCAACTGACAGGTAACTAACCAGTTACTTGCCAATTGTCACAGCGACTTGGGCTTCTCTTTCGCTTTCCATCAGGCGTAGGGAAGCCATTATGTCGAGCTACTATAAAAAAAATCCCAGCAAATGACAATTGTCATTGGCCTACTCGTACCTTTATGTATAATTGAATCTGCAACGTGGATTCCCAATGAAGGAGCACCTTTAGAATTCGTTGGAGTGAAGGCAAATTTCTGCCAGCTGTACCTATACATCGTTCCTTGTTAATGGCAACAGCAGATCTCTCTGCGAAATCTATTTCTGACAATATCGAGAGGTGATATCAATTTCATTTTATCCAGTGGATGTCGTAGAATTGAATTCTAGGATAATACCAGGAAACGGGCAGCGCGTTTACCTTGGTAAATTTGTAAGTAAAAACGTCATGTTATACATAGTAAACACCCAGACCAATACAAACAGACATGTTCATGAACACAAATGTTTGTACTGTGCGGGAATCGAACCCACGACCCTTGGCTCAGAGGGCAGAGGTCACTACCAAATGAGCCACCGAGCCTGTCATATATATGTGTCGATATGTTAGTTATATTATAACGGTTATGGAGATCGCCTAAACATTTCAGTTCTCCTATTTGCGTTCCACAAACAGAGGCTTGTGTTCACTCTAGCTCAAGGGGATGTATTCCTTGAATATCCCTAGTTAGGTACTCCGCACTACACGATGTTTGCAAGTCTGCATTCAACAACTCTATTATACCTTAGTACATCGTACCTACTAAATGAATCTTGTATTGACAAAGTAAACACCGATATTATAAATAAGTAATAACTATATTAAACCGACTTCAAAAAAAACACAAACGACCAAAACTAAAAAGCGATAAATAACGTAAGTAATTCTATCCTTAATACATAATTATTTAAATATTTCAATTATCACTTATTTTTGAAGTCGGTGCCAGCCTCTCGGTACCTAACGTAGACTGTTGTTGTATGACGCGCGCGGCCGGCAAATCCACACGACAATATACATTTATTTGTTTGGCTGTCACTATCAGTACTATCAGACTACATATACGCACCGTGCATGACGTTGAGTAGTTCGCAGATATCGTCGGAGGGATTGTGACGGGCGGCTTGCATGTATACTAAAAGTACCCTCTTCTTTTAATTAAATCGTTTTAGTTGTATACAAATTCTGTAATATTTCGAATGTTTGTTGAAAAAAAAAAAACACAAACGACCAAAACTAAAAAGCGATAAATAACGTAAGTAATTCTATCCTTAATACATAATTATTTAAATACATATTACAATTATCACTTATTTTTGAAGTCGGTGCCAGCCTCTCGGTACCTAACGTAGACTGTCGTTGTATGACGCGCGCGGCCGGCAAATCCACACGACAATATACATTTATTTGTTTGGCTGGCACCGACTTCAAAAATAAGTGATAATTGTAATATGTATTTAAATAATTATGTATTAAGGATAGAATTACTTACGTTATTTATCGCTTTTTAGTTTTGGTCGTTTGTGTTTTTTTTTGAAGTCGGTTTAATTTTTTTTAAAAAATAATTTTATTTCTCTATTTTAGTTGCGTTAATGTGCTGTGACCTTGAATAAAGGCTAATTAATGTCCTTAAGAGTTTTATTTAGGAATGAAAAATTTTGCTTTAAGTCAAGTGAAGATTTTGCGATCCATAATCAAGCATATCACTTACCAAATCACCTGCCCTATTAGCCCTGCATAAGTACATACTACTACCTAGTTTAATATCGACCAATGTCAGTACTGTCCCCTAACTCCTAACCGTTAAGGAGTTCTGTGGCTTCATCATCAGCACCAGATGTTGACGCCCGGAAGCATATACCTGAGTAAAATATGATTACGTAACAAAAACACCATATGAGCATACAATTTTCGGTTGTTGCCCTCAATTTCTCCAGGATCCCATCATCAGATCCTGACTTGGTGGTAATGGGACTACCTCGGAAGTGTCCTCTGTCGAACTGTCGAAAAATTTTTGAAATCCATCCATAATTGACGGAAATATCGGTGAACAAACATAAAAAAAAAAAAAAATATTATACATACAGACGAATTGAGAACCTCCTCCTTTTTTCGAAGTCGGTTAATAAAAGAATTTATTATTATTATTATATAGATATTTTTTTTAGAGGGGAATGCATTATTCCCACCATGCCACCTCCGGTATCTAAGTATGTTTATCAGTTGTCCATAGTTTAAGCTTCGGCTTAGTTTGGGGCTAGGTGGTGCTGTGTGGCCCAGCGTGGCATGTCTTGGGTTTATTATTATTATTTTTTTAAGTAAATGAAGAAGAAATAGACCTTAGAAGTCCCATCTTCTTTTACCCGAGTGGACAGAAAAACTACAAGACGTCACCTAGTATGATACCCATCGGAAGAAAAGATGCTGTGATTTGTATTCCTTTCCGTAACCGCACGGAAGAATTCGCTGCTGTTCATTCATTTTCATTCATTCATTTCATTCATCATTCATTCATTCATCACTTATTCATTCATCATTCATTCATTCATCATTTATTCATTCATCATTTATTCATTCATCATTCATTCATTCATCATTTATTCATTCATCATTCATTCATTCATCATTTATTCATTCATCATTCATTCATTCATCATTTATTCATTCATCATTCATTTTCATTCATTTCATTCGTTGTCTGTAGAATGTCGTGGTAATTTTCAATGGAAAACTTACAGTGCAGCTCCATATTGAGTCAACTTTCCCATATAAATACAGTCTCCATATAAGTGCTTTATCGGTAGCAATTTCAAGAGCCAATATCTCAAACAGCTCTAAACTCACCTATAAAGATAAAGATGTTGCCATCGGTTTGCGTTGCCGCACTCCTAGAATATTCCGCGGTTGTTTCGTTTCACACGTCTCCCCGAACGGGAAGCGAACCTGTGATGGCTCGTGTAGTATTTATTGAACTGCCTTTAGCTGCTGTCTCGGTGTTAGTGTGTTTATTTTTATCGCTTTCATATATTTATTTTGTCTGATCGTATTGGTATGGGTGTTTGCTATGTACTATCCCACTTATCAAAATGACTCAGTCATTCTTTTCCAAACTTGAATTATTAAAAATAAATTTGAAATAATGGAAAAAAATATTTAACTCCATGATAGACGAACTCTTTTGCATCGATTAACAACTAGATGAACTATTTTGCTTTCCTTTTGTTCGACCTAAAAGCAATATATTTCTTATATTAAAAGGCTGAAATAGTTTATTGACTGGCTCGGTGGCTCAATTGGTAGTGACCTCTGCCTTCTGAGCCAAGGGTCGTGGGTTCGATCCCCACACATTACAAACATTTGTGTGCATGAACATGTCTGTTTGTATTGGTCTGGGTGTTTTCTATGTATAATATGTATTTATTTTCAAAAAAAGTATCTAAGTAAGTTTATCAGTTGTCTAGTACCCATAGTACAAGCTTCGGCTTAGTTTGGGGCTAGATGGCGCTGTGTGGCCCAGGGTGGCATGTCTTGGGTTATTTATTTATTATTATTTATTTATTGCTTCAACATTAAATAGTGCATAAGTATCTTAGTAAGTTTATCAGTTGTCTAGTACCCATCCCACCTAAGTTTATGGGAAGTACTAGTTCTATTTTGATGATCATGAGTTAGTAAGTGCGTGAGTGTCAGTCGTGAATGCGAAACTTCGGAACTAAATGACCTACAGACTTGAAATTTTGGATTTTAATAGTATATGATTATAGCTTACTGTATAACGATTTCAGCGTTCTAGTCTTATCCAGAGGTTATCAAATAGGGGCCTGAAAATGCGGCGAAATGGTTCCGGTATAGGATGGTACGGCAGCATTTGTTTCGCGCTCGCTTGATTTTCGGATAATCCGACAGTACTCATCCTACATACAAGTTTCTTAATGACGAATACCTAGGAATTAAACGGAAAAGTGTAAATAATAGTGTAATTACCGATGGTTTCCACTAAAAATAGCGTTAATCATGTGCACCCAGCATTTAAAATAATCATAAAATAATATTTGTAGCTATCATTGCAGCTACAAACAATATTAGCAGTACAGGCGCGCCTAGTAGCCCGGATAGTAGTAGCGGTCATTCGGATAATAGACGCTCTACTGTAGGTATATGTAAACGCTCTAAATATAAGACAGCCCTAAAAGGTTCACCGGAATGTACCGAAAGTGTTATTATTTGTGCATTATTGAGTGCACCGGCCCCGGAGCTTTGTGCCGCGGCTGCAACGAGCGGTACAAACAAGCACTCTTATTTTGAACTTGCAGTTAGATGTAACAGGAGCTCGGTGGCGCCGCGGTCTTGTTCGCTTAACAATGATCGCAACGTTGTGCAACCATTGGCGCGGTCAATCCGATGATGGGTGACCAAAATTTGACACCGATTTCCTCCGTGCTTCGGAAGGCACGTTAAGCTGTTGGTCCCGGGTGCTATCTTTACCAACTCAGAAGATAGCAGTCGTTACATCATATGAGAGATGATGATAACTCTGACGCCTAAATGGGAATGGGTATAGCTTACCCTAAGTGTTGCGGAGGTCTGATGGAAGTCGCTCTGTGTAAAAGCTTAGCCCTCGCCAAATCTCTCAGTTTGGGAAGCCGACCCTGAGACAATCGGGAAAAAGCCTAGGATGTTGATGAGTTAGATGTAACACCAGTTATATGTATCTGCATTGCTTCATCATCATCATCAGTCTATTGCTGTCCACTTCTGGACATAGGCGTCTCCAGGTATACGCCACTTTGGGCAAACAACTGGAGGTTATACCGCCGCGCTGGGCAAGCGGGTTGGCGATTGCAGGGCGTAGCATCTCGCTCCGGTGACGCTGCGGCCCGTCATCGGCCTGTGCTATTTAGCAACGCTTTCAATTGTGATGGTTGTACTGCCACCAGTTGGTTGCCAACTCCTCGTTTGTTATTTGGCAGGATGCACCAAGGGCAGGTGAGGTGCATCGTATGCCATCTGAGCCTCTCCTTCGTGCCCCGAGTGGCGAGTGCAGCCACACCGTTGCACGAGGTCGGCCCGGGGAGCACTCTATTGCTCCCCGGATCCGGGGACAGGGGTATTTGCCCTCCCCGGACCAGGAGTGCCGGCCGCTTATCATCTGCGGCTGGCCAGGGCAGGCAGTGATGTGGCCGTATACTTCGGCGCTACCCGTGTCCCTGCAACTTGCTGCCCACTGGCGACACAGAGGGGTGGGTATGCCCTCCCATTTTGGAAGGTGTGAGTCCCACACACCATGCCGCCTCCCTCCGGAGACGGCATGAAGGTGCCTAATGCATTCCCTTCTAAAAAAAATGGCAGGTGAGGTTGGCTTGGCACGGCCAGAGTCGTCGACGACGAACCAACCTGGTCAGATAAATAATTGTATTTTGTTTTCGAATGTCAGTTTTCACTCTTGTTCCAGCTTGGCTTGGCCTTAATCTTTCCACCCCTCCAAAGTACTTGTATATATGTACATACATTATTTGACTTATCATTCGCAAGGTTGTTAATGAACTGATCGAAGTAACAAATTCAGCGCGATGACGGCGCCTGTGCGGAGTTAGTTGCCGCGCCGGATGCGCCCAACTTTTAACAAGCTTCCTTTGACGACTCGCGTCTTTGTTGGGAAAACTGGATTCTTATAACTGCATTTGTCCGCGGGGGAAAGTTTGTGTGTATTTATTTATTGGGGAGCGAGCTGCGTCCGAGGCGAGTGTGTAAGCTGCGCGCTTAGCGAAGCGTTGAAAAAATCTGATTTAAAAACTATAATTTCCAAAGCGCACAGACTTCCTCCGGATTTTTTTTTAATAAATAAAATGTGGTGCAATTGTAATTGATATCCAAGATACAAGCTTGCTTAGTTTGGATATCTCTGGAATTTCTGTAAATGATAAATGTAAATAAAAAACTTTTTGATTTGATTTGATTTGATTTAGAGTCTGTTTGGTTCTACGCTTCGCAAGGCGGGTTGGTGATCGCATTAGGTTTTATTCGTACCCTCTGAAGAGCTGTTTCAAATTATGCCAGTGTCACCATTTTACCACCGCACTACTCGACGCCGCGGCAGGGTCCATCCATACCATTTGCAAACTTTTCCATCAAGAACTGTTCGTTTCCAACGTTCGTTCTTTCTGCGTACCTGTAAGCTCTGGAATGATCTCCCAGCCGCGTCGCTACAACTTGTCCTTCTTCAAACGTGGTCTGAAGAGAACTCTTTCCTCACGGTAGGCAGCGGCTAAGCTGTGCCCCTGGCATTGCAGAGTCTATGAGCGGCGGTAACCGTTTAACATCAGATGGGTCGCTTGCTCGTCTGCCACCCATAGCAATAAAAAAAAACCAGGTAAACGCTGCTGCCCGTGTCCAAATATTGCCATAGTCGTCTTCTACATACAACAGCCACGAGATAAAATGTGGTGATCCTATACTAAAGCCTGATAAAACACGAACAAAGTGATTCACGGGTGCAAAAAATAAAAATGCCTACTTCGTCGACCTCGTTCATCTTTGTTGTAACGACACTCCACCAAAATAACCTCTCTTAAATAATACAGAGCAGGTAAAATTAAAATTTAACAAAAACAATCAAACATGCTGTGTACCTCAAAAGCGTACATGATGGGACTCCACAAAGGGATATAATTGCCACTGTTGAGGCCAGCGAAATCGCAACGCGTGCTGTTCGTAGGCGCGGGGAACGAAATGCGACCAATTACGAGTTGCTTCTGTATTTTGTGATTGTATTTTATCGACACATTGTTATAGATAGAATGTAAGGGAGCGACTCATCATCTTTTCGCTCCAAGCCAACCTCACCTGCACGTGGTGCATCCTTCCGAATAACAAACGAGGCGCTAGTAACCGACTGGTGGCGGTATAACCATCACAATTGAAGGCGTAGCTAAATACCACAGACCAATGACGGGCAGCAGCGTCACTGGAGCGAGAAGCTACGCCCTGCGGTCGCCAACCCGCCTGCCTAGCGTGGCGATTATGGGTATATCCTCCAGATGTTTGCCCTAAGTGGCGAACAACTGGAGAGGCCTATGTCCAGCAGTGGACTGCAATAGGCTGATGATGATGATGTTATAGATGTTGATTTACTAGTCTAGTAGTAACAGGAGCCGTGTTGCGTGCGGTAATGGAAAAGAATGTGAGTCACTGTCCTATTTCCTCCCGTGAGTGAAAGAGTCGACTTAGGGTCTTCTTGAGGTCCCTGAGTGGTGAGCGCGGGGAGAGCGATCCATCTAATGGGGTGTAAGGGTGCAGTGAGCGGTGTGGTGGGTGCAGCTAGACCGTTGGATAAGGTCCGCCTGGGGAGCATTCTATTGTTCCCTGGAACCGGATACATTCTTAGTGCGATCGGCCAAACTATAGAACTCCTTGCCGGACTCTTTGTTTACCGAGACATAAAATCTTCAAGTGAAGAGAGTGAATCGGTATTTTCTGGGTAAGTGCACTTCATCGTAGGCTTAAATATAACCAGGTGAAATTAAGACGAGCGCAAATCCATGGTGAATAAAAAATAATAATAGCCGCGGGTAGGGGTGCTATAGCCCTCTCCGGACCAGAAATGCTAGCCGTTTTTCATTCAGCTGTCAAGCGCGCAGGCAGCCTAATGTATTCTCCTCTTTAATAAAAGAACTTCTTGACGTTCAAGCATCTCAGCCGGTGATAAGGTTTATCCGAAAGGATCACTGTATCTCAAGAATTCTCAATCAAGGAGGCTGTATAAGTACTGACATCACTTACATTGACTTTAGATTACGTATTCACTCATCACGCCTAAGGTCTAAGCTTGATCTCAAGCGTTTGAACTAATTATAAGCTAATAAATTGTCTAGTTGCACTTTCCTTACAATATCTTCGCAGCTGCAAACTCAATTGTCTATTTGTTTCTTCCGGGGCGTGATTGCACCGCCCGGGATTAATTTGAAGAGTAAGACTACAGTTTAGCCGATAAAACAGTGGGGGAGTTAGTGACAACTCGACGAACAATAAAACTTACGGTCCGTAGCGACATTGCAGACGATTTAAGCAAGTTACAGACAAACTGGATTGATTTAATACTGCTTGGTACTGTATTAGCCTGTAAGGCAGTTTTCGGTTGTGAGAAAAAGTCTGTTATAGTAAGCCTAGGCGCGCATCGGTTACTTTTTGTCACCGTGACAGATATCTCTCTTCTTCTCATTTTAAAAGTGCAAAAGAGATGAAACGACTGTCACGGTGAAAAAAAGTCACCAGTGCGCGCCTAGTCTAAAAAGACCGGCCAATTCGGACTCGCGCACTAAATGTTTCAGACCTTTGACTAGATTTCAAGCGTTTACTTATCTAGTACTGATTAATATATTTAGATTGTACTTATTGTTTTTTATTAGAGTAAAATATAACTTATTAGTATTTTATGAATATTTCAAATGCCTTTCTTTTTCCAGTATTGATATCGAGCAAAAATTGGAAAAAGTGGTGCTTGTTGCTACTTTAATATTTAAGTATTATATTTTTAGATTTGTTTAATAGTGACAACAAAAATACAAAATACATTATGAAAATTTCAATTGTCTAGTTCGATAGCTAGTGATTTAGTTCAGGCTGTATCTCACGAATCAAGGTGATAGATAGATGAGCGGATGGACAGACATCGAAATCTTGGTAACAGGGTTCCATTCTTACGCTGTAGGTACGGAACCCTAAACAGACCTTATCAGTAGCACAGCAGATTGCAAGCTCCACCGTTCTAGGTAACTGCAGCACAAAGAAAGGGGCAGCTAGTTAAACGGCCATTGATTAACGCTCCTCGGAGCTGTACGAACGCTGACTAATTGTTATTTAGCGTTCCGCGAAATAGATGTTAAAGCGGTACTTTAATTTTATAGTAGAACAGTGTAGTTGCTTCTCCTCACTTGATGATAAGCGAAAGGGAGCCAAGTCGGTGCGGTAACGGACCAGTAAGCAACTCAGTCACTTGTCAGTTGCCGCCACCACACCGGCTTATAAGATGACTGCTTGTACGTCGACTGATCCTGAAAGCAGCGCTCCGCAGCGTAAGTAGTTACTTAAAGTATCACAAGTGTTTCGGGGGAGATCGAGGTTCTGGAAGGCGATCTCACTGATAAGTTGGAGACGTTAGATCTGATTTTATTTTATTAGAGGGTCTTTCGCTCCCTCTGCCTTTTCTACAGACTTTTTTTTATGGAGAGTGCTTTGAATAGTGGTTCAATATCACAACTCTACCATCACATTTCCGGACGCCGCGGTAGGATTCATCCGTCCAACCTGAATATAATTTCGTCTGTCTGTTAATCATCGATAATTTCTTCCTCGGACTCGCAAACTCTGGAGCGACCTCCCAGCCGCAGTGGTTTAAAGAGAGTTCTTCCTTTTCGGTAGGCAGCGGCATGGCTGTGCTCCTGGCATTGCTGATGTCAGACACAAACAGATGACAAACAGCAATAAATAAAAAATACTAGGTGCAGGTCGTAATAGTCTATAAAGCGTCATCAAATAAGGTATACTTGTTTCTGAAATAAAACATTACGTCATACTATAAGCTCTTTTATTCTGAAGTCAGCTAAAAATAAGCTCGATTTGATTTTTTTTTTTTTTTTTTTATGAAATAGGGGGCAGACGAGCAGACGGCTCACCTGATGGTAAGTGATAACCGCCGCCCATGTACATCTGCAACATCAGGAGTTACAGCTGCGCTGCCGGCCTTTAAGAAAGAGGTATGCTCTTTTCTTGAAGATTTGAAGGTCGTATCGGTCCGGATTGATTGAACGATTCTTTTGGAACGAGAAAAGTTGTCTATAAAACAACGTATGAACTCATACACCCTCAGAATCAAAGAGTAAATAAATATGTATTGAATTCCGTGATTACCAGCGGTGGCTTGTATGAAATCGAAAAGCAAATCCGACGGGGGGACGAGCCGAATCCTCTCTGTAAACAAACCAGAGTCGTCTGCAAAAATATATTGAAAAATATCATGGAGCGACAAATTTGTGTCACCCAATAAATATTTATCGCGACCTTTGAGTCGCTCTGGGCAGCTGCGTACCGCGCCGATGCTTATTTATGTGTTAACTTACGTTGTAACGTATGTTGTATGTGTTATTAGCAGGATTGTGGGCCTTGGTTTGTTACTATTAGTAGGAGAAACGCTGATGGGTGACCTATGTAAGGCGAACGACAGCGGTCCAGGGTCCCTTCTACCAAAAACGAAAACGATCGATCGTTGAACGGATCGCGCGATTGGTATTTTTGCACCATAAATCCTTATCATTTGTCCCTCCCGTGATCGAATACGAGTATACGAACCAAAATTCGTCGAAGTCGATTTTAAATAATTTAATTCATATATTCGACCACGGGAGGGATTTATTTTGCAAAAGTATGCGATCAGTTCAACGAACGATCGTTTGCGATTTTGGTGGTAGGGACCCAGGTCGCCAGGATACCATCGGAATAATTGGTGACAGAAAACTATTACTTAATATGAATTAGCCGCATTACAATGGAGATGTGTACTGTGAAGTCAATTGATATACTTTTAAGTTGCTGTCAAAACATGATTAATTCATATATTTTGTAAGCCTTTACAAAAACGTGACGTCACGAATTTTGCTAGCCAGTTGACTGAATATTAGTCGGTTTTAGTTAAATTTATATTAAGAGATACTAAGGTTTTATGATATTATACAATATCCTGTTTTATTAGAACGGTATTCAGGAATTTATTGCGTCTAGTGGTCAAACCTCCGTGGGTCAAACACACTAAAAATGTTTAATTCAATGCTTAATTGCCTAATTACCTTAAAATATCCTAAAAGACTATAGTAAATATCTAATATCCAAACACAAATACTAATTAATTATACGAAATAAATATGTACTCAATTATATCAACTACCGTTCAATACCTATTACACGATGAATGTGAAGATATTAATCAAAATTGTATTTTTATCAACACGCCTGTACTACGCTTTGATTAAACTGTTTTATCTTATTTATTAATAGATAAAAATATTATAATTACTCACACGGGAGCTATGGAATGTGGTTACTGCCCCAGTTTTGAGTTTTAAAATCTTCTGTCATAATTTGCTTTTACTGCACTTGAAACCATTGGCTGTAATGACTTCATAAAATTCAAATTATTAACGTTAACAAAATCCTTTAATGCGGTAAACGCAATCGCTAGTGATTACCGTATATCTGTTTGATGCTCGAATTTAATTTCAATCCATTTATATAAGGTAGAAATTATCATTGAATAAAATAGTTTTAAATTTTCCACTTAAAATCATCAAGTTTATTGCGTGCGGAATCCCCAATACACAATTTAAATAATAATTTACCTATCCGTGGAAATTTCGTCGACGTCCATTTTAGTAATTTACCTGTTACAATGTTTTTCGAAAATTCTTCATTAATTTTTATTTAAGCAGATTGTATTTTCAGGAGAGTATTTCTTAATTAAACGCAATCTCAAGTAAGTTGTAGGTATCTGATGGAATGTACATAGTACGGCTGCCGCTTAAAGAACCATCATTATAATTTGATATAAATAATAAAGTAAAATTGTTTATACTTACATAATTACCTTGGATAAATAGACTTCTTATAAAAAATCCATTGCTACTTACTAAAAAAAGAGTCTTTGGATTCAGATCTATACGTCATTCCTTGGTCTCGGGTGGAAATGGAACTGACGAGGCGCGGGGCCAGTGAAATAAATAAAGACATAAAAAATGATTTAATTATAAGAATGCAACACATATTTGAACCGATTTTGGCGCATATACGAGTACGAATGTCAGAATCTCAATATTTTCCGTACCAATTTCTACATGAAATATGATACCCACCTAAATGTTTGTACATATCACAGCATCGCGTCATCTAGTTTCATCTGAGTTTAACAGGCTTATCACCTCGTTATCTTATTTGGCCAACCGTCGCATGTCATTTCGCGATAGCATACTCCTGATTGATGGACTGATAACTGATAAGCCAGTACTAACTCAGCAATGGGCAGCGTCGCTCTTGTTGTTGGCGCCGCCAGCAATCTGGGCTTCCAAGTACTGAAGAAATTATCGGAAACATACGATGGGAAGATTTACTTCACAACCGAGGAAGAGTCTGTGGGGTACAATATATTGAAAACTATAGAAAAGACCAAATGTGAACTCAAACATATACTAGTGGACGTTACTTACACGAAGACGATCATCAAGTTAAGACACTACATACAAGATTTGGACGAGAGAATAGATCTTTTAATCAATCTGACTGATTATGTGCCGGAGAAGAATCTACAACACGCGGAGAAAGTTAGAAGAACGTTGAGCGTCAATTTCTACGGCTATATAAATTTTGGGAAACTTGTCTACCCGATTCTGGAAGAGAATGCGAGAGTGGTCAACGTTTCGGGAAGAGCTGGGCTGTTGGCGACTATTGAGAATGAGGATATACGGAACAAGATTAGCGATCCGACTTTGTCTGAGGACCAATTGGTAGAAGTGTTTCAGGAATACGAGGCGGCTGCAAGAAGAGGAGAGGACAAGACACTGGGATGGGGAATGAATGTACATGCTGTCAGCAAAGTTGCATTAAACGCTGTCACCTTTCTCCAACACAGGGAGTGGAGTGATAAAGAAGTAGTGATCAATTGTGTCAACCCTGGGAGTCTATCCTGCCGCGAAGATAGGAAGTCTGCTAAAGCATTCGAGGATGGCGCCAAGGCAATTCTGTATCTAGCACTGGAAGCGCCCCTGTCGATAAAGGGCAATTTCGTGTGGAGTAATTATTCGGTGATTGAGTGGAACTGTGACCCATATATAGAAGTGTCGACTGTTTAGTTTTAGTTGGCGTTTGGTGACGTCAGAGTTAGAGATAAATGGTATCTCGGTGTTTGTGTTACAATAGAGTGTAGTGATAAATGAGAATTATTGTGATGTGATGTGACATCGAGGTTGTGATAAAAACTTGGTTAAAATAAGGTTAGAAAGACGTTAATTGGATTGAAGTTCTGTACAAAAATAAACATACACAATGTACAATGTTACTCCACTTTAAAAGAAACATGTTTAAAAATCTTGCTGAATATGTTTCTTTTTGACCACTCATCCTAAGCTAGACCCCACTAATGATATTACCTGACGTTTAGGCTGCCTGTCCTCAGAAATGAAGCGAGGTTTCAGAGAGGCGAGACAGGTAAAATCAATTAATAGGTTTCCTTAAAATCTCCGCTCATGATCTATCGCTCGCGCTTCTCAATTCTATTGGTGGATATTTATTTATACTGGTAGAGAATGCCTATGTGGCATTAAGTCCGCCTTTTGTACACTTATTAACTGTGCAATAAAGATTAAATAAATAAAATAAATTATATTTTTGAAAAGTTTTGTTTTTATGTTTTCAACAATTTCCTTACTAATGTGATACAAACCATCAAACACTCCATTTTGTTTGTACCATTACATAATAAAGCTAAAAGGGTCCGAAATTAAAAATCTACCCCTGTTAATGCGTTGATCCCATTTATTACTTTCGTTAAAAACCTTCTTTAATTTAGAAAAATACGACTAAGTATGAATAGAATTCCGAAATGCCTACATTAAAGTGTCTGGTTTTAAATTACTTGGAAGTTGCCCACAGGTCTACGGCGCTGCAAATTCGTTTTCAATCAAAAATTAAATTGGACACTGGAAAATATGAAAGAATTTCAATCAAGCGACAAATAAAATTTCTCCAGTAGGCAGCCACTGCGGGGTAAATCTCGTTTCTTTTTTGTGTGTAATTTTTTTCTCCCTTTTCTGTTCCATGAAATAAAATTTACTTACTTTTTACGTAGCGATTCGCGTTTTTAATACAAAGGATGTTTGTTAAAATAATTAATTGAATAGAAATAAAGGATTTACGTGCAGAGTGAATGAGAGGGTAATATTTTTGTTGTGTATTTGTGATACCTGACCTGATTTGATAGTTCTTCTCTTTCTACCAGAGCAAAATTAAATAGTAATTGGGAATAATAGTATTTGGGATGTAAGGGAACGACCTGCCATCTTCCTTTCAAGAGAGGTAGGGCATAGCGAATCTTCGCTCGAATTGAGCCGCCCGTCCGGGGAAGGACCTCCACCCTATAGAATACCGCAGTCAAATGACCTCTGAGTCGTGTTTCTGCCGGTGAGTAGGGTTTCCGGAGCTCGTGGGGGGTTGGGGTTGGGCCGGCATGGCGGTGGCAACTGACAGGTAACTGACTAGTTACTTGCCCGTTGTAACAGCGACTTGGGCTTCTCTTTCGCTTTTCATCAGGCGTAGGGTAGCCATTATGTCGAGCCACTATAAAAAAAAATCTTTTCGCTTTAAGCCACCCTCTCCTGCCCGTGGTGCATCCTGCTGAAGAACAAGCAGGCTCTGACAACCGACCGGTGGTGGTATAACCATCACGATTGAAGGCGTAGCTTAAATTACTCTCACGGAAAGAAATGGGGGCGGTGATTGATATTATTTTCAGTTACCTCTCAGACTAAATACATATTTACTTATTAACGACCTTTTCTCGCTTCGCTAAAGATATTTGTGGGGTTACATTTTTGGCGTTTTTGTGAGAATCCTCAATATTTTCTAGCAATAAATACGAGTATAACCAATGTTACTTAGGGTGAATGTAAGCTACATTCACCCATCAGTAGTAAAATAATTCTTGAAACCGGCACACACAAAGATATAAATCTTTATTGCAAGCGTAGATGTAGATAAAATTGTTCAATGTTACAGACATCCCCTTTTAATTAATAACAGTTTAATATATTGATAGTTGTTTCACCGCTTGCTGATACGTTCCTGATAGCCTATCCATCGCAATATTCACACAAAACCGTAATACCGAATGGTTCCGATACCAATTATTAGTGTAATCTCCTATTAGCACCTCGGCCCTAACAATTCAGAAAGCCCCAGACGCTGTTGGGCAAAAGTCAACTTTATCTGTAACGAAATTAAGTTGATATACGAACGTCGGGTATGTATAGGATAGAGCCGTGGCTTGGCGGGCAGTAAAACTGATTTTACAACCGTCGCCTGCCGTATGACTTATTCGGCTGATAATATCAATAGAGAGAATCCGTGGGATTTGCCTGTCCTGTGAATTGGTATCGCTATGGCGGAGCTCGTAAACCGCAAGTGTTTGAGACGATTGGCACTCTATTGAGACTTTTCTTTTCCGTGATACCTACTCGTACGTATTAGAGATTCTTGAAGAAAAGCGACGATGCCTTCTTCCATGTCAAAGTCAAAGTGAAAATAATCTTTGTTTGTAAAGGTTTTTAATTAAAAAAAAATTAAACCGACTTCAAAAAAAACACAAACGACCAAAACTAAAAAGCGATAAATAACGTAAGTAATTCTATCCTTAATACATAATTATTTAAATATTACAATTATCACTTATTTTTGAAGTCGGTGCCAGCCTCTAGGTACCTAACGAAGACTTGTTGTATGACGCGCGCGGCCGGCAAATCCACACGACAATATTTATATTTATTTGTTTATCTGGCACCGACTTCAAAAATAAGTGATAATTGTAATATTTAAATAATTATGTATTAAGGATAGAATTACTTACGTTATTTATCGCTTTTTAGTTTTGGTCGTTTGTGTTTTTTTTGAAGTCGGTTTAATTTTTTTAAAAAAATAATTTTATTTCTCTATTTTTAGTGGCGTTGATGTTCTGTGACCTTGAATAAAGGCTAATTAATGTCCTTAAGAGTTTTACTTGGGAATGAAAAATTTTGTTTTAAGTCAAGTGAAGACTTTGCGATCTAGAATCAAGCATATCACTTACCAAATCACCTGCCCTATTAGCCCTGCATAAGTACATACTACTACCTAGTTTAATATCGACTAATGTCAGTACTGTCCCCTAACTCCTAACCGTTAAGGAGTTCTGTAGCTTCATCATCATCACCAGATGTTGACGCCCGAAAGCATATACCTGAGTAAAATATGATTACGTAACAAAAACACCATATGAGCATACAATTTTCGGTTGTTGCCCTCAATTTCTCCAGGATCCCATCATCAGATCTTGACTTGGTGATAATGGGACCACCTCGGAAGTGTCCTCTGTCGAATTGTCGAAAAAATTTTGAAATCCATCCATAATTGACGGAAATATCGCTGAACATACATAAAAAAAAAAAAAAAAAATTATACATACAGACGAATTGAGAACCTCCTCCTTTTTTCGAAGTCGGTTAAAAAGCACTTACATATCGTCGAAGCTACTCCCGGTTCGGAAATCAGCAATAGTTGCTCTTTTCAACATATTGTTTACAATTATTATCATCACTTTTATACTTTTAGCATGTCGGGAAGGAAAGAATACGAATCACCGTCTCATTGCTGTACGGATAGGAGCCTGGCGTTCTAAAATACTGGCAGATTTCTGCCTACGTTAGACACTAGTCGCAATTTAAAGGTACTAAATTAGCATTTATAATTTTGTAGATCATTATTATTGTAACGAAAAACCTTTTAAATTGTGGTGGAAAATAAACATTTTATTTATTACTAGCTGTGCTCGCGACTTCGTCCGCGTGGAATAGTTATTTTTTCCCCTTTTTTTTTACATTTTCCATTGTTTCTTCGATCCTAATAGTTGCAGCCTGATGTTATATAGCTTAAAGCCTTCCTCGATAAATGGTCTATTCAACACAAAAATAATTTTTCAATTCGGACCAGTAGTTCCTGAGATTAGCGCGTTCAAACAAACAAACTCTTCAGCTTTATAATATTAGTATAGATTTCTTCTCGTGGAGCTTACACGTTCATCATCATCGCAGTCCACTGCTGGACATAGACCTCTCCTGTCGTTTGCCACTTAGGACAAACGTCTGCTTACACGTTTGCTTTTTGTAATACTTAATAGTCTCTTGAAACGAAGCGAAGTTCCTTCTGTGCGGTGACGGTGAAGAATACAAGACGTCACCACCTTATTTCTTCCCGTGAATACGACTAAAGGACTTCTTGAGGAAAATCTTTAAGCGCTGAGAATAATAACTTACCTTTTCCTCACTATATTTTACTTAACTAGGTATACAGTTTTAATCGTACTACTTTCTAGTTAGCAATGCATATATCTACTATATAAAAATAATTCGGGTTTTTCTCCCTGACGCTATAACTCCAGAACGCACGAACCGATTTCCACGGTTTTGCATTCGTTAGAAAGGTCTCGGGCTCCGTGAGGTTAAGAAAATTAAGGAAAAAAAATTTTTACAGCCATATGGTGGCGAAACGGAGTTCGCCGGGTTTGCTAGTGACCTATAATTATTCTATGTGTGAGGTATTTCGGCCAAAGCGGTCAATCTCCAAGGATTACAAGAAGATTAGCTAAGTACGCATGAGACGGACATTGAGCGTATTACGGCTTAGTGGAGCGATGCGTGCAACATATGTCATGCTTGTGAACAGGTGCCGCCTTTAAAGACTAGTCTATTCGCTTAACAATGATCGCAACGTTGTGCAACCATTGGCGCGGTCAATCCGATGATGGGTGACCAAAATTTGACACCGATTTCCTCCGTGCTTCGGAAGGCACGTTAAGCTGTTGGTCCCGGGTGCTATCTTTACCAACTCAGATAGCAGTCGTTATATCAGAGATGATGATAACTCTTGACGCCTAACTGGGAATGGGTATAGCTTACCCTAAGTGTTGCGGAGGTCTGATGGCAGTCGCTCTGTGTAATAGCTTAGCCCTCGCCAAACCTCTCAGTTTGGGAAGCCGACCATGAGACAATCGGGAAAAAGGCTAGGATGATGACGATGTAGTACAATGCTAGAAATTTACTACTGATATTTTTCCTTTGAAGTAAGGCGGAGATGATATTATTATGTCTGATTTGAGCAATACATTTGTCAATGATAAAGCTCAAGCTTATGCATGTAATACTCATACAATAGCGTTGTAGTGCAATGCTAGAAGCTGCGCTTACAAGATTACAAACGCAAATTCACATCGCGGCACAATAAATTGTATCCCGTCCGGACAAACAGTCGTCCGGACAACACCGCGCCGCTAACGATGCAAGTTTTTCTATTCCAAGTTTGCGAGGCGGTTGCGTGTAAGAAGTAATGGCGTGAGATGCTAGCCTTTGCAACGGCAGTGTCTATTTTTTTTTATTTTATACAAGCACTGAATAATGGCTTCTCTATGCCTGCTGGAAAGCGAGAGAGAAGCCCAAGTTCATGCAACAACCGGTAGATAGATAGTCAGCTGTCAGCTGATACTGCCATGCTGTTCCCAAAGATTCTTCTCCATGCCCCGTTCCAAGGATCTGATACAGAAGGACGGAGAGTTTCACATTTTTACGACGACAAAGACAGGAATTGCCGAACTTTTTTGTACGCAAAGGGATGTTTTTTACCTTCAAAAAGCGAGCCTATAGATCTCTCAAGTGCCGGCAACGCACCTGTGACTCCCCTGGTGTTGCGGTGTCTATTGGCTGAAGTGATCACTTACCATCAGGTGACTGTCAGGCCTGTTTGCCCACTCTTTCATAAAAAAAAAGTGAAACTGTGATAACGGAGGTCAGCATGTGTGGTAATCTAGCGCAAGATGGAAGGTGCAACAAGGTAAAATAGCCCTTCAAATCAAAGCATTGAACCATAGTACCTACATGGATAAGGGTGATGGGTGGTGGTCTTTAAATTTTTCAAAAAAACTTCAACGCCTTATAATTCACGGCCTCAATAGGAAAACTTCTACGATTAGCTCGACTTTATAGTTAATTTCGATATAGTTCAAAATGAAACGACAAATTTAAGCTTGCGTCCAACCTCTGTATTTTTGCCAGCGTCGAATGTCGCCTGTCGCGTGCGCCTGACGCCTCATTACGAAGCTTTGTGCCCCCCCCCCCCCATTCTCCCCTCCCCTAGTGGCGCGTGCAACGAGAAAATCAAATGCACTTCTAATACGTTAAACAATGGCGGTTTTAACGCGGTTAGTCTGCGGTCCCTTTTTATAATAAGAGCTAAGAACGCTTATAATCTTCAAATTGTGAATCTTTCTTTTAAATAAATATAAATAATAAATAAATAACCCAAGACATGCCACGCTGGGCCACACAGCGCCACCTAGCCCCAAACTAAGCCGAAGCTTGTACTATGGGTACTAGACAACTGAGAAACTTACTTAGATACATTTTTTTTTGTAAATAAATACATATTATACATAGAAAACACCCAGACCAATACAAACAGACATGTTTATGAACACAAATGTTTGCACTGTGCGGGAATCGAACCCACGACCCTTGGCTCAGTAGGCAGGAGTACACTACCTAATAGAGCCACCGAATCAGTCAAAATCTATAGATTTTTTACCACCACAAAGTAGTCGTCATATTATTAGGTCATACGGCTATGTAAACTAAAAAGTAAAATTGTCACCGTCATGAATCGTAGAGATTAACAAATAAGTATAATATTTATGTACCTACCTATTTGCTCTGTACTTTATTTCATAAATTCAAATTGTTTACTGCATTCATGTTGTTTACACAGTTGTTAAAATAGCCAACGTTACTGTGTTGACATAACCTATTGACGTCATAACCACATCAATATGGCGTCCGTAGCGAACAATTTATATTTTGTTTGACCAATAGGTTATTTATAGTTTATAAATAAATGCGTTAGAATAATGAATTAATATAATATTGAGTTGCTTATTTGGTAGTGACCTTGCCACAGAAATGTATCAAAGATAGAAGGGATCATCATCATTATCATCAACCTCTTGCAGTCAACTACTAGACACCATCACCATCAGACTGTTAATCCACATCCACAGCTGTACAAACATCTGTGTGCATGAACATATCTGTATGGGTCTGGGTAGTTGATATACCTACATAACATGTATTAATTTACAAAAACAGAGTAACTAAGTAAGTCATTTACTACCCATAGTACAAGCTTCGGCTTAGTTCGGGACTAGATGGCGCTGTGTGGCCCAGTGGGTAATTTATTTATTTGATAAATTGCCACTTAGGTCGTTTTTTTTTGCCAAATTATTTATTTGATATATTGTTACTTACGTCGTTTTTTTTCTTCAAAATGGCTACGATGATAGCCAAGCTTGCCTTGTCATCATCACCGGACTATGGGGGAGGAGAGGCTCTCGTCTTCAACCGCTGAGATCGTCAATCAAGATCTCAGCCTTATGTGTTTCTTTCATTAATATCTCAAAAATATCTCAAAATATCTCACATAATAAGCCGAATACTACTTTAAAAAGTTTAAATAAAATCTTTTCTTACCTCACCAAATGAAATCCGATTTCAATTGTTGAACACCACAGAGCCGGTATGTCAAAGTCACTATAACTCAGTCCCGGCCCGGACCGGAAATCGAACCAGCACCTTTCGCTACCGGGCCGGGTCGTCAAAGGCGCCGCGTTTTGATTCCGCCATATTTTATTTAGACGCAACTTTTTGCCCATTCAATATTTCCGCTCTCTCAAATTGATTCGGTCGTACGTGCCCCTACGTGTACGAGGCGGTCTAAACAGGGCTGCCTTTTAAACGAATAATACCTATATATGAAAAATTTATGTTTATCAAAAACTTCGTCCTCATGTAATATCCGACAACATCACATACATTGCACTAATCTATACGTATAATAAATCTGTAGAGAGGTCAAGTCTGTACATGAAATATTTTTTCAAAATAACTATCAGGGGGTGATTAGTGATCGACACTGATGCCAAAAATGCAATCAGTAAAATTTTTGTCTGTCTGTCTGTATGTTCGTTATAGAAAAAAAAACTACTGGACGGATTTTCACGAAACTTGGTACGAATATTCTTCATACTCCTGGGCAGGTTATAGTATACTTTTTATTACGCTACAATCAATAGGGGCAGAGCAGTGACGGGAAGTGTGTGGAAAACGGGAGAAACTTTTATCTGCATGTTTGATTGCGCATCACGCGAAAAAAAAGCTTAAACACTTGTATTGTGGGTATCAGAACAACGAAGGTACCACAAAGGTGCAGCGCAGACGGCACACTTTTTGTGCGATAGAGTTTGCGTCTGCCTGGGTGGTGGTGAAGCAGGGTATACCCATTAAAAACCGCGGTCATGCCGTTAAGGGGCAGCGCAGACGACAGACTATCCGTGACGCACTTTTTTGTAATTATATGCAGTAACGCACACAACGCGCAAAAATCTGTCACTGATATTTCACAGACTCAACGCACACGACGGCCTTATGGAGTGGTGTCTTGGGGCCTTAGGGGTTATAATTGCCTTGACACCACAAACGCTGTCTGTCTAAGAAAACCTAACTCGCCCTCCCCTTGTCTGAATTGCAGGTGTCCATGGGCGGTGTCGACTGCTTACCATCAGTCATCACATTTGCTCGTCTGCCGCCTCTTGCATAAAAAAAGCATTAAATGGGAGTGCCTTGCGCCAAATAAACTTATTTTCTTTCTTTATCCACCAGCACACGGACAAACGTACTTCTATTTCGATACGTGCAACCCTGTGTATCGCCTTGATTTCATTCAAATCCCTTCACGGTAAAAGTGCTAAAGTAAAACACACGTAAAGGCGGCTACGGACCAGCTTAATAAACGACACCTCTCGCGCGGCGCATTATCGGCTGAAACACAAACATGCCTCGTATTTGCATACATCAATACAGGCTTGTTCGAGCGCTCGGCAGATATATAAGATAGATAAGTGTATTGGGACGGATGAAGGCAGTGACTCATAAGGGCGTAACGGTGTGGTGGGTGCAGCCACACCGTTGCACGAGGTCCGCCCGGGGAGCACTGTATTGTTCCCCGGATCCGGGAGCAGAAAAAAAAGGAAGAAAATGATTGTATTACGATTTTGGGTATGGATTGGATGAGGGATGTAAGGGAGCGGCCTATCATGACCTTTTCGCTCCAAACCAACCTCACATGCCCGTGGTACATCCTGCTGAATAATAAAAGAGGCGCTAGGTGTTTGTCCTAAGTCGCGAACAACTGCAAAGGCCTGTGTCCAGCAGTGGACTGCAATAGGCTGATGATGATGATGTTGTGGCGAGTTCTGTTGGACGTAGCAAAACCGAACTTTGATTTGAAGATTTGGTCATACGGCACTTAATAGAGGAAAACATGTACACATATAAAAAGAGATTTAACAGGACATTGTGCACATTCATAGTCTAGGTCGGTCAGATCTTCAATTCCAGCCCTGCGACTGCAGAACAAAGTCACAAGCGAAATGGCCCTTATAAGTTAAATACTCGCGTTACGTTACGATAAAGCACTCGGGCGCAATAAAGCGCTGTGTACACTCACGGAGAGCGGCAGATTAAAGATTTGCAGCTAAAGCTCCTGACAACTCGGATAACTAGTGAAATGTATCTCGCCAGGGCTGTCGAAGTCGACTACGTATCAATGAGCATTTATTTATTTGGTACGGACTTTCATAATATGGTACCTACCTAAATTTTAAGTTAGACCTCCAGCAATACATTGGTGAAAACCGCATTCAATTCCATGCAGTACTTTTCGCGTGATGCGCGATCAAACATACAGATACAAGTTTCTCCCTTCACTGCTCTGCTCCTATTGATTAGCGTGATGAAAAGACACGCTGCCCGTGTCCCTGCAACTTGCTGCCCACTGGCGACACAGAGGTGTTTAGTAGGTATCCCCTCCCATTTCTGGAGGTGGCATGAAGGTGCCTAATGTATTCCCCTCAAGAAAAAAAAGATTCTATTACATAGTCAGTCGACTCTATAAAAGCTTGTTAAAAAGATCGCCGATTCAGGATATGTGCGTTAAAAATTGTTAGTGGGTTATCTATCGGAGGACACAGACAAAGAGTTCCATAGCGTATTAGCTTTTTGCACTGTAAATAAAGAAGAAAAGCGCTTTTTGTTTTATCACACATGTTCTTGGACAACCCTATCATTTGAAACATAAAATTCAATACTGCAATTTAACTCTCAACTGCACTTTAAGGCTCATTCTTTGCGAGATCCTTCCGATCTCCTTATCAACATACAAGTCGATGGTGCTCCACAATTATTGCTTCAAATAAGAGTGCGCCCTGTGCAAACAGATGCAGTTTAATGTGATCTTTATTGTGACGTAATAAAGTTCATTTACAAATAGTTATGGTTAAGTCTTCTTTTCTTCTTTATTCGTTGTGGGTTTGAGCTTGACTACAATTTGCCTGGTCATCATCAGCCTATTGCAGCCCACTGCTGGACATAGGCCTCTCCAGTTGTTCACCACTTAGGGCAAACATTTGGAGGATATACCCATAATCGCCACGCTGGGCGGGCGGGTTGGCGATCGCAAGGCGTAGCTTCTCGCTCCGGTGACGCTGCTGCCCGTCATCGGCCCGTGTCACTTAGCTACGCCTTCATTTGTGATGGTTATACCGCCACCAATTGGTTGTCAGAGCTTCGTCTGCTATTCAGCACGATGCACCATGGGCAGGTGAGGATGGCTTGGAGCGAAAAGATGATGGACGATGATGGATCGCTCCCTTAAACTCCATGCAACGTGGCATATATAGGGCTATTTATTTCGTTATTTTATTTTATTAACACAATTCGTTATATTCGTTATTCGATATTTCTTATGTCAAGTGGGTATGTGAAATTTTCAGTCATACCCAAAACGATGGATCGTTTAAGATTTGAGCACAACGATACAATTAATCTAAGAGGTCGGCACAGAGTGACTTGTAGCGGTGGTCAGCTACCTCCGTCGCCCTCCGAAGGGAGTGACTGCCTACTTTTACAACTCGCGACAACTTTACCAACTCATTGAGTTAAGTAAATACTACCCAAAGAAAAATGTTCATGTGGATAATAGGCCAAGTTCTTTTAGGTAAACGTTAATTGTAATATTGGACATCATCACAGGACAGTGTTGCACAATGTTGCCCCACTTCCACTACCAGAAGGTTGTCTGGACGAGATCGCTAGATAGCGATAAGACAGCCTAAATTGTACTACCTTTTTCTATCAATAAAGTCGATCTACCTATCACTACAATCCTTTATTCCCAAAGCAGCTTTATGGGTATCAGATTAAAGAAGGCTAATATAATACTTGATTAGAAATACAAACACCTACTTAGTTATTGCAAAATATGTTCATTACATCAATGTTGTCTCGGGATCTTACCCACAATCCTTGGATCAGAGGGCAGGTGTCACTACCAACTGAGCTACTGGGCCAGTTCTATAGGAAAGAATAGAAAATAGTACACTTTCGTGTCTGCCCTATTATACAATAGCATAAAAAAGGTTTCACTCGTCTCATTCCGTTACATAACGCCTTAAAAAACTTTACATAGATGTTATGTTTTTTAAATTTAAATACGGCGGTTTGTCGAACTTGGCCGGGTGCGCTACCGCCCTCCGAAACAACTCGAGCGCCGCGGATAGGTACATTTATCAAAACAGAAAACTTGTTGGACAAAGTACAGATGCATAATTCATTCAGGTGGGGGAGTTTCCAACAATGCTCCTTAAGGAATGGCTTATCTTTGAGTGGCATTAATTTTAAGATACCGCTTCTATTGAAAGTGTGACCGTTTTGTGAATTATCGCGTTGTTTTATTGTGGCCGTATAAAAGGGACATGTTTGGGAACCCTTTATAAAATCAATCATTTTTCTGTTGCCACCGCCATGCTGGGCGGTACGATTATTGTAGCTGTGCATTGACTGAAAACCTTCCGAAATCACTTTACAGGTGTTAAACAGTAAAAATAAAACTTTGTGTAGGTATCTCAAATACACTTAAAGTTATGTTTATTTGTTTCTCACGTTTACTCTATCGTATAGTATAAGTAAATACATAAGTCTTTTAGAAACATTAAGAGATTACTAAGTAAATTTTTTGATTTAGGTTTGTGAGATATCAAACCTTCTAGCATTTTAAAAAAAAAAGCAAAAATCGTGCAATGCCAAAAACTTCAAAAATAAGTGTGTCGTCAGGAACTACAAAGATGGATCCAATTGAACGTTCCACATTTTAAATTGTCGAAAACACTGGCAAGTTGCATTTACGTCGCCGACGCAGCACCGAGACATCATTATCGTACAGCCACAAGTGTCTTGCGAGGCTGTGGTCAGATACTGCTGCTGCCACAGAGATGGCCTCAGTTGAACGTTCCACGTTTAAATTGCCAAAAGCACTGGCAAGTTGCATTTACGTCGTCGACGCAGCACCGAGACGTCATTACCGTACAGCCACAAGTGTGTTACTGGGCTGTCGTCAGGTACTACTGTTGCCACAAAGAAAGCGTTAATTAATCGTTCCAAATTTAAATTACCGAAAACTCTGGCAAGTTGCACTTACGTCGTGCGGTAGTA
This sequence comes from Conogethes punctiferalis, assembly GCA_031163375.1. Lineage (NCBI taxonomy): Eukaryota > Metazoa > Arthropoda > Insecta > Lepidoptera > Crambidae > Conogethes > Conogethes punctiferalis. The sequence goes on along the minus strand of CM062081.1, from coordinate 15,442,979 downwards.
CCGAGACGTCATTACCGCACAGCCACAAGTGTCCCGCGGGGCTGTCGTCAGGTGCGACTGTTGGTTCGCATTAATTGCCTGTCGATACTTGTTGATCGTTGTTTCTTTGGGGATTAAATGTTAACCAATTTGTATCTATATAACTATCTGATTGAATGTTTGTTTGTGGAATGACGAAAGTAGGCCTGTTTGATGGGAAAAATATGTTCCGAGTGAATGTTAGACCTCTTGACTTGATCACAGTTTATAAGGCTTGGTGGCTCAATTGGTAGTGACCTCTGCCTTCTGAGCCAAGGGTCGTGGGTTCGATCCCCACACAGTACAAACATTTGTGTGTATGAACATGTCCGTTTGGATTGGTCTGGGTGTTTTCTATGTATAATATGTATTTATTTACAAAAACAATGTATCTAAGTAAGTTTGTCAGTTGTCTAGTACCCATAGTACAAGCTTCGGCTTAATTTGGGGCTAGATGGCGCTGAGTGGCCCAGCGTGGCATGTCTTGGGTTATTTATTTATTATTATTTATTATAAGCCGATTTCGGCTACAGCGATCGCTTTATGGACTACAGTGGTTGTATTTATGGCTGCTGCATGGCCATTTATTGTATCCGTCAATGACACCTTTTTTTAGAACCACTAAGTGGCAAACGAGCCTACGGCCCGCCTGATGTTGAGCGGTTACCGCCGTCTATGGACACCTAGGTATAATGAACGCCTATATGAACTAGCATCGTATATAATAACTAAAATTTAAAGAGTCTCACTTAGTAAAAGCACGGCGATATCAACAAAGTTAGCTTAGAAAGATTTATTTGCAAATATTTTTACTTCAGAAAATCAAAATTGTAGGTATATTGAATGTAGAACTACTGACTTTGAAGTCTAGTGTTTGGACTTTGGATCAATTTCATATTTCAGTGTTTATTATGTACAAAACATGGTGATAATCAAAGTTATATGGATTATACACTTTATTTTCAGTTTATTGAAGACGATAAATAGCTCGGAGACTGTATGTATAGTGTAAATACAAAAAGACATTTTTTTTCACCAATTGAGTAATAACTAAGTAGGTGTACAATGTTATGAAATAGTCGAGTTAGTAGCTAAAAAATACTTCAGGAATCGCTCTTAATTTTAATTGATTATTCGAATAATTCAAATTTTGAATCCCCGTCCCAGTTCACAGGCTCCACAGGCTCAGTTACCTTTGTGCGTCTCTCTTAAAATAATATAAAAAGGTAAACTGTCAAAATCGTCATACGTCAATCGCTGATGAAATTCCTTTCCAAATCCGTCTTTATTGTGGGTGGCGGAGAGAATTTAATAAAATTGGCGGCGAGTCAGAATGTACTACGGCTTTGTATTTATAACCTAACTAGCTGTGCTCGCGACTTCGTCCGCGTGGAATAGTAATTTTTTCCCCGTTTTTTTTACATTTTCCATTATTTCTTCGCTCCTAATAGTTGCAGCGTGATGTTATATAGCCTAAAGCCTTCCTCAATAAATGGTCTATTCAACACAAAAAGAATTTTTCAAATCGGACCAGTAGTTCCTGAGATTAGCGCGTTCAAACAAACAAACAAACAAACAAACAAACAAACAAACAAACAAACAAACAAACTCTTCAGCTTTATAATATTATTAGTTAAGATGTGGGTAGTAAAGTTGAGTAAAATATTGTAGGTGCGGTAAAAATATTGTTGTGTAAAAAAGTTCATAGATTTGTGCAATGATAGTGATGGACAAAATAGAAAGTGTAACTTAATAAGACTAACTAATCAATTTATAAATACGCTTGTGTTGCCTGTGGTAGCGGCTTAGTGGAAAACGAGGTGCGATTGTTATGGGTATTGTAGCATCGTGTATGCATACAAACAGACACAAACAACTACACACACTGTCAAACATCTGACAGTGACATCTGACACTGACATCTGTCGTCTCGTTCCTACACTCCACGCAAGGTGCGGGGTGGGAGGGCAGTCAGTCTGCAGCCCACCGCCGCCGAGTAAAGACGTGTTCGTGTGAGGATAGCGAGCCGATATATAAATTAAACACATTGTTCATTATTTTATTGTTCATAGTTATAGTTATTTCATATTATGTAACTTTTCTTATCTTGTTTTACCTAAATTGTGCATGAATATTCCGTGAAGATTGACCGGTAGTCGATATACCTGCTTACCCGATCATCATCATATCAGCCTATCGCAGTCCACTGCTGGACATAGGCCTATACAGTTTTTCGCCAATTTGGAAAAACACCTGGAGGATTTACCCATAATCGCCACGCTGAGCAGGCGGGTTGGCGATCGCAGGGCGTAACTTCTCGCACCGGTAACGCTGCTGCCCGTCATCGGTCTGTGGTTAAAGCTAGGTGCAATAGTGATGGTTATATCTGTAGTAGACACTAATCCACATATGAAACAACCATGAACAATAAAGTAATGAACGATGTGTTTAGTTTATATATCGGCTCGTCGGCGACGTTCGTACCAACGATGTACCGCGCTCATCTAACAAAAACCGCATTATTCTCGCCTTGAAAACCTAAAGATTATATCTATCGGGGAACAAGGAATCTGCCAAATAATTCCATAACTTAGCTGTTCGCACTATACATATAAATATATTCCACTCAATATCACTTCGATAATCTCGAAATGTAGGAACATCTTAATGTAGATAATATAATATCTACCTTTGCCTGCTCATGAATGCACTTAACTCGATTTAATACATACACGTTTGAAAGCGTCAAAGGATGGATTTGCCAAATGAAGGTTCTCGCCCACAAATGTTCAATTTGTCGAACGCAGATTTAATATCGAGCTGTGTTGGTTTATTATTCAAGTTCTCACTTGTATCTAACGGTCTCCCGTTAGATTACAATTTAAATATGAGTACTGTTAACAACCGTTATTTAAGAAGTTAATTTCTTTAAAATACATATTATAAATCGATATCTGAATTCTGCCGGTTTAGAAACAGTTAACGTGAGTGGCGGTTTCTGAACGGGCCCCGGCTAGCGGCCACTTTTTGACGTTGGGTTTTTCTCGGCGCGGCGATATAAAACAAGGCGATCAAGAATAAATAGACAAATATCGGTTTATGTTGGAAGTGCTGTATAATCTGGTCGATTATCCAAATAAAGGTTGTCGTAAGTAGTCTGGTGTTTTACTTCTGAATGATAAAAAATGTATTTATGTCCCTCTCGTGTTCTAATATATCAATTAAATTCTTGAAAATCGACGTTCATGAATTTTAGTTCGTATAATCGAACACGGGAGGGACAAATGAGAGGGATTTATGGGGCAAAAATACGCGATCCGTTCAACGAACGATCGTTTTCGTTTTTTGTAGTAGGGCCCCAGATCCGAAATTAGGTGATCTGACAGAGAACATGAATTAGATTTGTCAATGTATAGTTCTACCAAATCGTGTATACCTATCTATGCTTTATTCTTATATCTATCTTTGCATATATTCCGTACTGTAAATATTTGTCCTCAAACCGATTAAAACAACATTTCTATCACCATGAACCCTTCTTCCATTAATTTACAACCATACCCACTATAGATTACCCGTAACAAATAGTTATATCTTACACAAGATACTGGCACGGTCGCACACACAATATTAATACATTATTTATACCTCATTCACAATAGTTCCTATTTGAATAACAACAAATTTATGGCAGCAGATAGCTACGGTTTGCAGGCTATCGATCTGCCCTATTTGAATAATGGTAATCTGTATTGAGTAACTAGATAACGATGGAGTTGAAATAACGTTGGTCTTGTTGGAAATAGATTAGTGAACAATGCTGGGATGATGTCTAAGGTGACATTGTTGGTTTTATTGCAATGATTGCATGTCGGTGGCAACTTACCTGCCAGCTGTATCCCACTACGTGCACAATGGTTGACCTTTGTAAGGCGACCAATAACGGCCTCCAAGTCGCCAGGTTTTGGGCTGGTTCCGTTTGAGGTGAAGTACCATTGACTCGAGAAGAAGAAGAAGAAGGTGGCAACTACTGCTTTGATTGGCTCGGTGGCTCATTTGGTAGTGACCTCTGCCTTCTGAGCCGAGGGTCGTGGGTTCGATTCCCGCACCGTGCAAACATTTGTGTTTATTAACATGTCTGTTTGTATTGGTCTGGGTGTTTTATATGTATAATATTGTATTTATTTACAAAAAAGTATTTAAGTAAGTTTAGCAGTTTTCTAGTATCCATAGTACAAGCTTCAGCTTAGTTTGGGGCTAAAAGGCGTTGTGTGGCCCAGCGTGGCTTGTCTTGGGTTATTTATTTATTTTTAACTGACAGGTGACTGATCGTATACTTGCTAGTTGTCGCAGCGACTTGACTTCTCTTTCGCTTTCCATGACACATGCAATTTCAAAAGTGCCAGGCGTTACAAATTTCTCATTTCACTACGATATCGCTTACCATCAGGCGAATCGCAGTCAAGCGCAAATTAATTTGAAAAAAAAAAAGATCATTATGCCTACTAGTTTTTAAAGTAACAGTAGTTTACATCAGATAGAGAAAAGCACTATAAAGAAGAGCTTTGAAACGTACCAAAGTGACAGTTTATACCGCCGCGCAAATATCCAAACTCAGCATTTGCGTCTTTCTGCATTCCCAGTAAGTAACCCCGCCGTTTTCGACACCAGCAAAACTAAAATTTACGAGTAAACGTCCAAATGCATACCGCATTATGCACGAATACAGTTGACCGCGAATATCGACGTTCAATTTAAGAGTCACATCCTACCGGCATCGTTAACTTTCCTTATATAGAGGCACATAAAATTTCATTGAGGACTGCTCAGTGAGCAGAAAAGGCATCCAAGACGGTATCTTTAATGCTATAAAACAAGTAAGAGAGCGTTTTATAACCAATATCATATTTACAAGGGTCAGTCGGTCCCGGGAGATCGATCCCGCTGGAGTAATCCTGGAGGGGAGTTCATAAACAAATTCGACAAACCATAAAACCTATAAAGCCATCAGGGTATTCCTTACGCGTATGCGCGCTCCGGGATTGGGTCGGATGTTTTAATTTATTTACGCATGAGACAGATTTGGAAGATGGCCGCGATGGGAAAATGTCTTGAGGTTTTATCTTTACTAATATTTTGAAGAGAGAAGATTTGTTCTTTGAAAGAACAGAGAGGAATTATAGCGATAATCAATAAATAAATAGATAAAACTATAATGACACCTAAATTATTGACAACTAGCTTTCCGCCCGCGACTTCGTCCGCGTAAAGTTTTTTTTTTCCAAAATAAAATTGTGCCTATGTTACTCGTGGATAATGTAGCTTTCGAATGGTGAAAGAATTTTTAAAAACGGTCCAGTAGTTTTTGAGCCTATTCATTACAACCAAACAAACAAAGTTTTCCTCTTTATAATATTAGTGTAGATGTACGTCAAATATTTAAGAAAAACACTTCATCATCATCAGTCCACTGCTGGACATAGGCTTCTCCCGATGCTCGCCACTTCGTTCGGTCCCGGGCCTCTCGCATCCAGCACTTGCGTTCTGCGCAAATCGTCACTCCACCTGGCCTGAGGGCATCTTATACTACGTTTGCCGATACGCGGTCTCCACTCCAGAACTCGTTTACCCCAACGGTTATCGGTTCTGCGGCTGATGTGGCCAGCCCACTGCCACTTCAGCTTACTGATCCGGTGAGCTATGTCGGTAAGAAAGACACTTAAAAGTAATAATATAAAAATGAAAAGTAGTAGCATTATAGTAGGTTATAAGGTTTAAAAGGTTTCATTGTTTACAACGGCTTGCGTCGGGATGCTTTTAAACATGGCGTGAAGAGAGTTATTTCCTATCGGTAGGCAGCAGCATATTTGTGTCCCTGGCATTGCAGAGCCTATGAGCGGCGGTAACCGTTTAACACCAGATGAGCCGATTGCTCATCTGCCTTCCTCAGTATTAAAAGAAGCTTTGGTATTATTTCGTATTTTTGAAGTGCCATACCACCCCGTCAGATGCTTCTTAACGCCTCGTTTAAAGGATCCCATATCACAGGTAGGAGTAAACACGTGTGCCGGCAATGAGGCCACTTAATGACGCGGCAAAGGTAGGAATTGCCGAACTTTTTTGTTCGCGGCCTTTTAAATGACTTGCTCCATGGCAACCCTGAGTGGAAATGTGAATTCGCGCGTTGTTTTATCTTGTTACCATAAAAGTTCATTGCAAGGGTTGATATGGATAAGTGAGGAAATGGGATGATTGTAAATTCAATTCTTTCTTCCTATTTCAAACAACGCGATCACCCCATCTCTTCCCGTGGGTGACGTAGAAGACGACTAAGGGAATATCAGGAAACGGGCAGCAGCACTAGCCTTGTGATGACATCATCATCATCAGCCTATTACAGTCCACTGCTGGACATAGGCCTCTCCAGTTGTTCGCCACTTAGAGCAAACATCTGGAGGACATACCCATAATCGCCACGCTGGGCAGGGGGGTTGGCGATCGCAGAGCGAAGCTTCTCGCTCCGGCGACGCTGCTGCCCGTCACCGGTCTGTAGTATTTAGCTACGCCTTCAATTGTGATGGTTATACCGCCACCAGTCGGTTGCCAGCGCCTCGTTTGTTTTTCAGCAGGATGCACCACGGGCAGGTGAGGTTGGCTTGGAGCGAAAAGATGATAGTCGCTCCCTTACATCCCCTTGTGATGACAAATAACAAGTAATCTTGCTTGCTAGCTAACATCACAGAGGATATGTAAGAGAGCGACCCATCATCTTCGCTCTTTCATCGCTCCAAGCCATTCTCACCTGCCCGTAGTGCACCCTGCTGAATAACAAATGAGTCTACGGAAAGAAGATAGACGGCTCCCTTACATCCCTCTTTCGTATCGTATCACATCATACACCGATTTCTTTGGATTCAGTTTCTCAGCCGGTAGTAAGGTTTACTCACCTAGTTGGGTATTTTGTCTAGTAAACGAATGTTACCACACCACCTTCGCGTTTCGGGATAATTTGCCACGACCTCGAGTATAGCCAAAGCTTGTTCGTGGCCGCAATTGCTCAAGCTTCTCTTTCGCTTTCCATCACACGACATTAGGCCACTATGCCGTGAAGCTATAAAAATATGATACAATATTTATGTCTCCCTAAGCACAGCAATGCAATTCCTTTATCTCCTTCTAAGTCCATAATTGGTATTCACCTAGGACCGCTGTACATTTTTCAGTTGCACTCGAAACTAATCTAACACGTACTGTTTCAAGTCCAACGAATCCCTGGTGTCTTAAGAACGTGTTATAAGCGACCACCGCTACACTTAGTCTTGACTAAGCTATTAACATTGAACGAAAATCGACCGTAATGTTGTAGCACGAAAGGTTAATATTGCGATGAAGGTGGATACAGTTGAATAGTTTATAGAGTAACAGGTACCGTTGTAGGGCATTAGTAGAAAATGTCGGGAATTACCCCTGGACTGTTGGATTCGCTTGGAGTTATTATGTTCTGTCATTTTGTTAAGCGATTGACACATAGCCACGCTTCACGCTGCATGTTGCGTGCCGTATTTAACGCCATCTGTTGGGTTTTATTTTGAAACACCTTCATTAAAGGCAACTAAACTAAAACTACAAACTAAACCTACAAAGTGTAAAATTGATACTACACTTTATTATCACTTAGCTATAGGTGATTATGATAAGCGCAAAATCCATAACGGCACTTAAAGAATATCAAATTGTAAAGAAACTTTGCTAGGGCTTGGAAATGTATATCACTTTTCTAACACGTACCTACCCAATAACACCAGATCTACCATCAAATTCTCGTATTATTAACCATCCCTTCGATATCGAGATAATACAGCTCGGTATTTAGGGTGGATGCGCTCGCCACACAGGTGTTGCCAACATGCATTTAAATCGAATATTACAAAGTGGATGCGATGTTATAGGCTACGGCTTGCTCCGAGTCAGACGCGTACGCCTAATGACGGGGATCTGGTTTAGGAAATGGGTTTTCTTGAGTTGATGTATGAAGGTATGGCGTGCAGGTATGATAGGATACGTTCGTGGGTTGCACTTAAAAGGATTGAACTTAAGCAACGTCTGACTCGATGGCTCGATTGGTAGTGACCTCTGCCTTCTGAGCCAAGGGTCGTGGGTTCGATTCCCACACATTACAAACATTTGTGTGCATGAACATATCTGTTTGTATTGGTCTGGGTGTTTTCTATGTATAATAATATGTATTTATTTACAAAAAAATGTATTTAAGTAAGTTTATCAGTTGTCTAGTACCCATAGTACAAGCTTCGGCTTAGTTTGGGGCTAGATGGCGCTGTGTGGCCCTGCGTGGCATGTCTTGGGTTAAAACGTAGTTTGATTTGCTTCTACGATGTATATTTGACGACCTGTTTGCTTTAGTAGAAGCGATCATGGTCCCATTTATAACATTTTTCTTTTAAATTCTAAATGAGTTTGTCCTTGACTGCGATTTGCCTGATGGTAAGCGATATCGTAGTCTACGATGGAACGCGCTCACCCAGCAAAAACCGGTTCACTCTCGCCTTGAACATCGGAAGATTATATCTCTTGGGGAACAAGGAGCCCGGAAAAGAGTTCCATAGTTTAGCCGTTCGCACTATGAAGGTAGAGGCGAAACGCGCTGTGCTAGTCTTAGGAATTTGCATATATTTTAGGAACTTACATATAATTGTTACTTGATCCCACCTTAAACTAGGGGTATGAGGCTCTCCCCGAGTGGTGAGTGCGGGGGCGCGATCCACTCATAGGGGGCGTAACGGTGTAGTGGGTGCAGCCACACCGTTGCACGAGGTCCGCCCGGGGAGCACTCTATTGCTTCCCGGATCCGGGGGCAGGGGTATTTGCCCTCCCCGGACCAGGAGTGCCGGCCGCTTATCATCTGCGGCTGGCCAGGGCAGGCAGGGATGTGGCCGTATGCTTTGGCGCTACCCGTGTCCCTGCAACTTGCTGCCCACTGGCGACACAGGGGGGTTTAGTATGAAAAAAAGGGGTATGAGGCTCTAGAATAGAATAGAAATCCATCTTTAGAACACGCTGGCCAAGTTCAGGTTTGATCTACTATTTACAAGCCTAGATTTTACACCCAAGCATGCAGGTTTTTATACGCCATTATTATATAGCCATAGGTTTTCTTATTTTGCATTCAACGTAAGAGCGTCAAAAAGACGTAGGTACATATGAATTAGAAAACATATTGGTACGCATTCTTCATGGAAGTCAATTGCCCCACTGAGCTACCGATTCTCTAATCATCAGCCTATTGCAGTCCACTGGACATAGGCCTCTCCAGTTGTTCGCCACTTAGGGCAAGCTTCTGGAAGATATACCCATAATGTAATTATATTAATTAAGTTTAATTAGTTTAAGAATTGCTGTCCTCGCACCTATTTGCAATACCCAAAAGGTGACTAAGTCATAAGTTCATACATTGTCTTACCACCTGCACTGTACCTACACTTAGTAAGCAAATAAAGAAATTGAAATTGAAATCACCACCCTGGGCAGGCGGGTTGGCGATCGCAGGGCGTAGCTTCTTGCTCCGGTGACGCTGCTGCCCGTCAACGGCCTGTGGTATTTAGCTACACCTTCAATCGTGATGGTTTTACCGCCACCAGTCGGTTTGCCAGAGCCTCGTTTGTTGTTCGGCAGGATGCACCACGGGCAGGTGAGGATGGCTTGGAGCGAAAAGGTGATAGGTCGCTCCCTTACATCCCTATGATTCTCTAATAGGTACTACATATAAGTATTACGGAATTCACTGGTCTTAATACTGTGCCACCGATGCTCTAACAGCATATTGATGTGTATTGTGCAACCTACTTCCGTGCCACCCCTCAAAATTGCCCTGCAGCGGGTCATTAGGAGACCGTCCCACAAAACTCGACTCCCACCATCGCGTCCCCCAAAAGCGTTCTAATTCCAGATTATTCACACCAACTTTTTGTTCCATAAAAATTCAGGTAGGCACCGTAACGGCCACTTTATATTTTCCTGATTAAAACTTGACGCTTTACGAGGCCTTATTTCCTGGTCCCTAATAGGTTCCATGGTGCCCATCTTGGAGTTTGCATGTCTTTGTAGCGATGATGTTGAGAGTTACTCACTTAATTTTTGGGTTCAGCAGAGAAATGTTGATGGATCCTTTAATAGTGATCCCTGCCTCCTGTCGGTTCAATCAACATTTGCTAAGTTACCTAAACTAGTAAAATTTAGGCGGTCTTGTCGCTAATAGCAATCTCTATCATACAACCTTCAAGAATATGAGATGTCAAATTGAAAAACAAATAGGTAAGCCCGTGCAAGACTGTATATTTAAGAAAGGAATAGGTATATAATTGGTTTCATCAACTGCTGATTAATATTGTTTGAAAAAATAAGTAATGTTCTTATTAATTGTTAGGTAGAACGATCATAAAAATGGAAATTGACATAAAAATATATAGCAAAAGTAGTACTGTTTATCCCGGTAATATAATACAGACATTATATCAATAGCGTAATTATAACCTCATTTATAAATTAATTTCAAATTGTGCTACTCGAACAGTGGTAGGTGACGTAAAATGCAGAGTACGTAATAATATAACTGAATCAGCAATGGTTCCTGGAAAACGTGACGCCTACGGCTGCATATCGGGGAGAAGTCCTGTTCATTAGAGGCTTTTCCCGGAATCGCGTTGGTGAAAAAGGCCGGTGAAAATCGAAACCGAAAGATCCGTATGCGTTAACTGTAAAAACCAAATTCAATATACTGAACCATGGTGTACAAAAGTTTATTTTTTATTATAGATTGAATTAAAATTAAAAGAAATTATATTATTTAAGAAGCTACGCCCTGCGATCGCCAACCCGCCTGCCCAGGGTGGCGATTATGGGTATATCCTCCAGATGTTTGCTCTAAGTGGCGAACAACTGGAGAGGCCTATGTCCAGCAGTGGACTGTAATAGGCTGATGATGATGATGATATTATTTAAAATGCTGTCTCCTGATTCTAATATTATTGAAATCGAAATAGAGAATGCGATTTTTTAAATAGTAGCTCACTATATCCTGATGTAATCTGAAACTAAGCCCAAACTGATCACTAAGCCTGATGTAGGTAAAGCGAGAAAAGAGCCCAAGTGCTGGCAACAGGCAGGCAACAAACAGCCACCAACTGTTAGGTGCCGCAGTCATAATGCCGGCTCGTTGTTTTTTAAAAACATAGATAAATACATATGTATATATGAATACAATTTAGACGGTCTTATCGCTAGTAAGCGATCTCTTCCAGACAACCTTCAGGTAGAGAAAGTATCTACCTTATTCCGAAGAAAAGGACAAAGACGTGCAGACATTATACGATTAAAGATTATTTTGGCTTTAACTCGTTCTTTAAAACTTGATTGTGAAGGGTTAACTATGGCTACCCATAAGAAGTTTATTTTTAACAGCGTTAAATACATAATAGGTGACATAGATAGATACTTTATTGCACACCATACAATTGACTTAAACTAAATATAAAGACATTTTGTTGTATAATTAGGCAAAATTATTGCATGACATATTTTTTTACAATACAACCCGCCCGATTCGAGTTACGTAAGTAATATCGTAATATCTCTTTTCTTCTTCTATCCCCATTTCTAGTCGACTACTTTCAAGAAGTTATTGTACATATAGATATTCAAGACAATTATATCGGATCCAAATAATACTTTGAACAATAATAAAAATCTGATTACTTAATAAATACGTTTTATACATGTTTGTTTATTCCATATTCCTTGCAGACTTCATAACCCTCAATTTATGGGGACAATAATTTCCGATCCATAATATATCAGCCATGGCAAAACAGTAAAATTCTATATTCATACATTTTTTATGTCGCATCGTATCTTGTAAGTCTTGTGCCGTTACTTCGGATAGGCATGAGTTCATCAGGATTGAATGGGAATAAGTTCACTGCTGGGAAAATAATGAAAGCTTTGAGTCTTCTTTTATGTAGTACAAGCAAATTTTGAAGATCATTTCGACCACATCGCATTATTTCTATTTCAGAGTGAGGATGCTTTTATAGTTTTTTTTTATGCAAGGAGCAGCAGATGAGCAAGTGTGATGTCTGATGGTAAGCAGTCGACACCGTCCATGGACACCCGCAACTCAAGTCGAGTTCTGGGGCCTTTTAATTAAGAATACGCTCGTTTCTTGAATGTTCCCAAGTCGTAGGTGTGAAATTAGATACCCATAATAATAAATCTTATATTTTCACAATCAATCAGGATTCTAAATTAAAAAATAATGGGTAGTAGGCAATGTTACAGTCTTTAAGACAGGCATGAAGATCTATATAATAAGAAAGAAAGAAAGAAAGAAAAAATGTTTATTAGGTACCACAAAAGACTTAATACTATTACAGCACGGTTAAATATAAAGGTGTACCTAAAAGGTTTTCGCTCAGCATATGTCGCTGCGCAGATAAGCGCTGCGAAGCTGGTATTCTGCGGATGCCTTTGACTTAGACTAATTATTAGGTTAATTACTAATTATAATATATTATATCATCACCAATTCCCAAACCAAACAAATCAGGGTGTCATCCCTCATTTCTAAAAACACACACGCACCCGGACACTCCAGTCACTGTTACGTGATTGGTCCACTTTGACATGACACAGAAATTGACCAATCATAACGCCAAAACCTTTTTCCGACACAACGCCATCTATCGTACATTCCATCACAAAACGAGCTCATTGAAGCCGTGCCTTATAGTCATTGCCTCGTCGTAAAAGAAACAAAAGCTCACAGTTCAATAACCAATACACATCGAAATCTCAATCGCGTTGTGACGTCACTCCCTCGGAGTACAATCCATCAATGCGGGGCCCTCAAACGGCCCTCCACAGAGTTCGCACATTCGCCAGATACAGTGTTCTCTTTGCACACACAAAACGTATACAAAATATATACAAGACCTTTCTGTCGGATAGGGAATATACGTAACTCCTTTTTTACCCGATTTCGCTCAAAGGGGTGATAATGCGTTATGGTGGTATGGTATTGTATATGTCGCAGTCATCTGGTTGAATTTCCTATTCAATTGAATGGCTAGCGCGTTCATTGAATGACAACATTCAATTGAATGCCTAAAGGACAACTCGTCAAATTATTGATTGAAACGTTCAACGTCTTGACTGAACGTCATTTTAGCAAAGGGCTATGTTTCAATCCGCTACCTAGTTGGACGTTAAGTGACGCGTGTTTAGTTAACGTTCGGTCTAGTCATTCAATTGAATGTCGTCATTCAATGAACGCGCTAGCGATTCAATTGAATAGGAGATTCAACCAGATGACTGCGACATAAACATCACGATTGAAAGCGTAGCTAAATACTACATGATGACAGGCAGCAGGATCACGATACATTTAAAAATTATACGAAGTCCTATCTGTCATTTCCGACACTGCCCGGGTACAGATGCACACTCAAAACTTACAGCAGCGGAAATTTTAATATCACATATTTACCGTTGTCATCCACGTTGTGACCGCGTCGCACACAACAGTGAGCTCGGCGCGGGAGGGAGCACAATACACACGACTGGGAGTGTCGGAGGAGCGCACACGGTGCGACTGAGCCATCCCAATGAGGAATAAAATAAAATAAAAAAAATAAAATATATTTATTTCAGACAGGGTCCATAATGTTAGTAACAATTAATCTTAAAAACTATATTAGTAGGCAAAATAATTCATTTTAGTGTCTTTGGCGAGCTGAACGTAGATCCAGTGCTGCATGATAGCACTGTCCACGTCCAGCCTCGCCGCGGCCGTCTTCAGGAGGCTGTTGGCGCTGCCGCGTACCCGCCGCGTCAGAGACGCAATGCGCTTCCTAATTATGGCCGAGAGGCTGTCCACTTCAGCTGCAGCTAGCATCCCCGACGCGCTGCAGTGACGCGGCAGCCCCATCAGCCCCCTGAACTAATAAATATTTTTTTTGTGCAAGAGGCGGCAGACGAACAAATGTGATGCCTGAAGGTATGCAGTCGGCACCGCCCATGGACACTCAAATCGAGTTCTGGGGTCCCTGCCGGCCTTAAATAGGAGTACGCTCTTTTCTTGAAGGCTCCCAAGTCGTAGCTGTTCGGAAAGACTGACGCAGAGAGTTGGTTCCATAAAGCCGATGCGCGACGCAAGACGTTCCTCATAAAGCGTACAGTGGAGGATCGCCAACCATCGAGATGATGAATGAATGATCGGAATAAATAAATAAATATCCCAAGACATGCCACGCTGGGCCACACAGCGCCATCTAGCCCTAAACTAAGCCGAAGCTTGTACTATGGGTACTAGACAAATGACAAACTCAGTATTTTTTTTTAATTTATTAGGCAACACAAACAGACATTAGCCAGTATTTTACATAAACAGAGATCTATAAAGTTTTAAGTCTAGGCTAATACCCTAGATAGTGCATGCACTTACTTAATTTAACACATTTTATTTTACATTTTTTACTTTATTTGAACATTAAACATGAAAAGAGCGAAAAAGAAAATGATTAAGTATATCAAACACAAACAAGGTAAATATTAAAATTACAATTCACTTATTTACTTGTTCTTTTATAAATCGGCGTGTAAACTTGCGACATAAAAGACCTATGCGGCTGCACGACGTTTCTCATGTTCAAAAATAAGTCGTCAGTGTGTCGTAGGCCTGTCCGCACCCCGTCGTCTCTCTTGACCCACATAGCGGGAAAACTTACAGGTTATCGAATGTGGCGAGTCGGACCCCACAATGCACGCATTTACCTGTGCACTACTGTGCAAGTTTGGTGAGTTTTGTGTGAATGTATGAAGAGGTGTAGGGAGGGGCGATCTATGGTATGGGAGGCCAACGTTCAGCATTGGATGCCAATGTGAACTTGTTTAGAAACAGATGCTTGTTGGTGAGGTGTTGTTGCACGCGACCCGAGCCACCCGACTGGTGATGGCTGAAAATCAGTGGTTTGCTCTTTGAGCGGACGTCTCGCTGAGCCATCACCATTTTGCATTGCTGTAGCACACATACCCCACCTGATTCAGATCAAACTTGTATAGCCGTTTCTTGTATGTACTTATCTTTTTTATGTGTATGTGTGTCGCAATGACAAATAAATTTTTTATCTATTTAACTTAACTCTTATTAGTTGTGTGCTTGGCGTGTCGATGGCAAATAAAGAATTACACCTGCTGTGTCCAGTGCTTCGCCACCCCATCTTTTAAAAGAAGCGTGAAGAAGCATTTTGTATGCCGGCATGGCTGTGGTGACTGACTGGAAACTAAGGTTTCCCGCCCGTGGCCAGAGCGACTTGGGCTTCCTTTTCAGCTTTCCATCTGGCGAGAGGAAGCCACTATGCCGAGCCAATTAAAAAAAAATGCGGACATAAGCTAATGAACAAGTCTCAGTGGGCCTTCAGGGTGAGGGTGACAGGCGCGGTGGGTTTGCCTTTGCTTTGCCCGTGTGGAGGGGGTGCCTCTCGACCTAACATTTGGACCTCACGACCGCTTACTATCAGGTGGAGTGAAGGAAACCTGAACGCTCTTTCTATAAAAGAAATTTGTCAAGGATTGGAATATAACAAGTTGAGACTTCCGCGGATGTGAACGTTCCATCGTAGACTGCGGTATTGCATAACATCGGATGAATTGCAGTCAAGAGCAAACCCAAATTGAATAAAAAAAACTGTCTTTACTAACGATTTTTTCTCCTTTGTTCCAGATTCATGTCATGCGCTGATTTCACACGCTATGTTAACCGACAAACGTGAGTACTTTTACCTCATTTAATAAATACTCTCCTGACTGAATTATGCCAGATTAAGACTAGCCAAGTAAGCAGGAAATGTTAAAGTATAGCCTATGCGCAAATATGTAGGTGCACACTCTCTGTTCCCTTAGTTTCATGATCCGATGGGATTATAAGTTACACTAACCGATAGAAATCAGGCCCCCAAACAACGGCTACAGTACTTTGGAATACACAAGGGTGCGTCACCGCCAAGGTCCGTTGCTCTAGTGTAGAATAAGGACCAAGAGGTTTAAGAGGACCAAGGTCTCGGGTCCCGAACCAGACCAAAAATTGTTATGGGTTTTTCTGACATAAAATCACTCGGTATAATAAGTGAGTCTATGTATAATATGTATTTATTTACAAAAAATAATACAAGTACAAAGTACCCATAGTACAAGCTTCGGCTTAGTTTGGGGCTAGGTGGCGCTGTGTGGCCTAGCGTGGCATGTCATCTCTTGGGTAGCAGCCGAGCACTCGGTAGCAACTCGGTAGCTGACAGGAAAGAAACGTATTTTATGACCATTTCGGCCGCAACGCGACTTAAAATCAGGCGCCAAACCGTTCGCGAAGCGTCCCGAAGCGCGCGCAATCGTCTGTGAAAGAGCAAACGTTTAGCATTCATTAGTTGTTTGCAGTGCTTATAAAAATTTCCTCTTCGATGCATGTTGTTTAAAAAGATAATATTTAACGTCTGCCGAATTGGAGGCAAAGAGGACGGTGTATTTGTTTTTAAATAGGCGCCTTTGAGTTTTTGGATTTGGAAATTGGGACGTGTTTTACAAGCTCTTTTTTCGTTTATATTTGGCAAAGGACTTAATTTTTGAACGGTCTCCGTGGTGCATTGTGGCGTCCTTTCTATGTCGTTGTATTTGTTCAGATCTGGCTATCTCAATACTTCATGGTGACAAGACTGCCTGAATTGTACATTATTAGTATAACTTGGGTATAAAACTAGGCTAAGGGCCCAGTTTTATACCCTAGTTATATATCTAGTACTTATAGTAGAAGAAAGGGAATGGAAAGCTTTAAACTAGAGTGATGATACGTAAGGTGTTTTGTTATTTATTTGTATGTAGTACACTTAAGCACTATTAAATATATAAACTCAGTTGAATCCACAATGATTTATTTTGTAAAAGTCCAAGGAAAAGTATAAAATATTCAGAATCTGATTTTTATTTCCATTAATTTCTGTAGCGGTATGAAATCCCCGGATCAGCTTTGAATGAATACTTACGAAATACTTTCTCCTGTATATCATACTGCTAACTATTTAACAAGACAAATGCAAAGACCTATCGCTCAAATCACCTAACACCCCTCAAATATTTTCATTCCAAAATACAGGACAACTAATCGTTCCCCTAATTTGAATACCTATCACCAAATCGGCATCTAACCCTAACCTATGCCAACGCGAACTATTCCGTCAGATATTCTGAGCCGACCGACGCGCTCAGATTATACGCCAACAGAATTCATAACATGACAATCACGGGCGAGCGCAGACCCTTGAGATGTAAGATGGTATTTTGACAAAAACGGGTTATTTATTGCGTTTTTAAACATGAAAAACGTTGAATTTGTTACTTTATTGGAGCTTAAATACAATTTTTCTTTAATTTTTTACAACCAGTTTCTTTTTGGGATCCATTTTTGCTAATGTCGAGTGATATTTAACAAAGTTACAATATAATTATTGCACCTGCGTTTGCGCACACACTTTAGTATCTACTTGACTGGCTCGGTGGCTCAATTGGTAATGACCTCTGCCTTCTGAGCCAAGGGTCGTGGGTTCGATCCCCACACATTACAAACATTTGTGTGCATGCACATGTCCGTTTGTATTGGTCTGGGTGTTTTTTATGTATCTAAGTAAGTTTATCAGTTGTCTAGTACCCATAGTACAAGCTTCGGCTTAGTTTGGGGCTAGATGGCGCTGTGTGGCCCAGGGTGGCATGTCTTGAGTTATTTATTTATTTATACTACTCATTATCTCCCACTCAACCACAAACGTTTCTAACTTAACTGCTTACAATACGACCACCCCTCTCATTCTTATTCAAACTTGCGTTCTGTACGTCAGCGCTGATATTAGCCATATCAACGAGACACAGCCGCATATTGTGCCAGGGACCCGCATATTTTGAGGGGCGATAAACAAGCCACGGTGTGCCATGGGACGCCAGGGGGCGCCACGTGTCGCGGCATGGGAAACAATGCCATAAATATACTGGAGTTCATTTAGAATTTTCACGTTATTTGAAAAAGATGGCGGGAAGTAGATATTTTTCGGATGGCAACTCATTTATTTATTTGTTTTGCTTGTATTTTTTTTTGTTGGGAACAGGATAGGGTAGTTTCCTATGATTGAGTTTCATCTTTATTATAATGCTCTAATGAAGAGATTGCATACCGCCCTTTAAAGTTATATTGGGTAAGTGAGAAAATCGATGTTTAAAGTGTGACATTAATTTGAAAAAACAATCGCTTAATTCATAAACGCAACGGAGAATATAAGTAGTTGTCGAACAAAGTTCATAATAATGTGTGTGTTATAAGTATATTTTTGTGTAGAGTAACCATTTCTCTACGTGCTTATTTTATAACAATTTTTCTAAGACAAAGTTCTCACACAGGGTTAATTAAGAGCAACTCTTTGATTTTATGAAGAGTTTTTGGTCGAGACCATATTTGTCATCATCAACCTAGCCTTTTTCCCGATTGTCTCAGGGTCGGCTTCCCAAACTGAGAGATTGGGCGAGGGCTAAGCTTTTACACAGAGCGACTGCCATCAGACCTCCGCAACACTTAGGGTAAGCTATACCCGAATAGCTATACCTGAATGTTTGCTGTTCGCTGATGATTTGAAATTAAGTATCGGTATAGGTAATACTAATGATACTCAACTTTTGCAAAATGATATCAATGCAGTTTTAGAATGGAGTATAGATAATCGTCTTCCATTTAATGAAATGAAATGTAAAATTATTACATTTACGCAAAAGCGGAATCCTATAATTGAAGATTATAAACTAAATGACACGCCTTTGGCTAGAGTAAATGAATTACGGGACCTTGGCTTGACATTAGATAGTAAATTAAATTTTCATAATCTTAAAAAATCAATTGTTAAATTAGCTAGTAAGACTTTAGGATTTGTTGTAAGAACAGCAAATGACTTTGACGACATAAGGGTAGCCAAAATATTATATAACTCATACGTTCGGAGTAGATTGGAGTACGCTGCCATTGTCTGGAAACCATACCAAGAAAAATATATTCTGCTTATTGAGAGAATTCAACGTAAATTCACGCGTTGGCTTTACAAAAAACAATATGGGTATTACTCTTATTTGTATCCATCTTTATTTGTCTCGGGAATGGTTGATATGGAAACGCTTAAATATCGTAGGTTGGTGGCTGCCATTATGTACTACATATCAATCATCCAACATAAGATTACTAGCCAGGCAGTGTTGGAGAGGGTGGGCCTGGTAGTGCCCAGGTACCTGCAGCGTGACGAAGCAGGCACCGTAGCCCCTAGGCGCAGGCAGCGCCTTCTCAGTAAGCCGTCGACGCGAACTGAGCGAGCGGCATTCGCTCCCACCAACCACGCACTGAGTCTGATTGGGGACATACTCGCTCAGCATGACGACATTGATTTGTTTGCCGACAGTTGCAGTAAATTATTTGCAAATTTTTATAGAATAATTGATGACATGACTCGGTTTTAATTTGTTAATTTAATTTGTTTTTTTGACTACATGTTTATAATATTGACATTTGTACCTACCTAATCTAATATTGTGACATATGTACCTAATTTGACATTTTTGTATAAAATAATTCATTGTTTTGTAATTTCTTGTATGCGTTTTGGAACAATTCTGTAAGCTACAAGTTTAATAAATAAATAAATAAATAAATAAATAAATAAATACCCATTCCCAGTTGGGTATCAGAGTTAGTCGAGACCGCATTTGTGATTCTAAAAATACATTGTGTCAAGAACTACGAGTATTATGCTAATGAAGTTATTTTGTCGTCTATGTCTATCATCATCATCATCAGCCTATTGCAGTCCACTGCTGGACATAGGCCTCTTCAGTTGTTCGCCACCTAGGGCAAACTTCTGGAGGATATACCCATAATCGCCACGCTGGGCAGGAGGGTTGGCGATCGCAGGGCGTAGCTTCTTGCTCCGGTGACGCTGCTGCCCGTCAACGGCCTGTGGTATTTAGCTACGCCTTAATTGTGATGGTTTTACCGCCACCAGTTGGTTTGCCAGAGCCTCGTTTGTTGTTTGGCAGGATGCACCACGGGCAGGTGAGGATGGCTTGGAGCGAAAAGGTGATAGGTCGCTCTGTTACATCCCACTACTACTCACTATGTCTATAATTGAGAGATAATCCATATAGATCCTAAAAAGAAATAATCAGCTACTTAGCTCATTGATAGCAAAATGGACTTTACTTGTTCAGAACAGTACAGTACAGTACAGCAAATGTGCTGCAGTAGCCAACATCTTATGCTCTAAAGATATTATCACAAGCTTTTGAAACTGCGGAACCAGTTAGCGAAAACATAATATGTCCCGCTACACTCGTTGGTCAATTTGCACTTATGAGGTTGTGAAAATTTCTACTGAAGATTTTCTAAGGCGATGGAAATGAAATTACTGGTAAATTCGTTCGGGAATACCTAGTAGGAAAAGCTATACTTTATTTAACAGATATGAGCAGACTACGTTAGTATTAAATATGTTAAATTTTCCTAATTTGAGCCAATCGGGAATCGTTATTGAAATGTGTTGTCGTTTGTTAAAGACTAACTTAACTATATTATATATATTTCAATTAAACACAGCTCATCTACTTGTGAAGGAGGTCTGGAACGGTTCGCTATTAAGGATAAGACTGCCTGAATTTGTACTACTTAATTTAACTAAGTAACATATGTTTTTGTGAAATCACAGAAATGTGCACTGAAGTGTATGCATCTAATTCCTTGCCGATACATGTTTCCATCTTCCTTAGATAAAATAGGTCTTTTAAACGGTGCAAGAAGAAGCATTTTACTGGCCAGTTGACAGGGCCAATGGCAGGTGGTCAGGTTACCTGCCCGTTGCTACAGCGACTTGGCCTTTTCTTTTGCGTTGCACCAGGCGTATGGAAGCTATAACACCGTGCCACTATATTATGTATAAAAAATAAACTGGAATCACGAAGCAAATATAAAGTACTTTGTATTTTCTCCGTGGCTAGACCCTCGGATCGTCCGCGTAGGTTTAACGCTCTAACCCTAAAGAGGATGTCAAGAGATGGTCATAACCAAACCCGGACTATTTATAATTCCCTTTGTACACAAGGCCACTCAAATCTTCGATACCCGGCGATTTTGGTCTCTAAGCAACTACCTCCATACAAATTCAAATGTCTGCGACTTGTTCGGTTGTTAGTGACCTCAGGACTCCATTGGTAGTGACCTCTGCCCCCTGAGCCAAGGGTCGTGGGTTCGATTCCCGCACAGTACAAACATTTATGTTCATGAACATGTCTGTTTGTATTGGTCTGGGTGTTTTCTATGTTTAATATGTATTTATTTACAAAAAAAAATGTATCTAAGTAAGTTTATCAGTTGTCTAGTACCCATAGTACAAGCTTCGGCTTAGTTTAGGGCTAGGTGGCGCTGTGTGGCCCAGCGTGGCATGTCTTGGGTTATTTATTTTATTTATTTTGGTCCCTAAGCAACTACCTCCATACAAATTCAAATGTCTGCGACTTGTGAGTGTGTAGAGGAACCTCACAGAGGTTCCGTTCGTATTACGCTAGTCGCTTAAGGACTAATATTGTCAGGCATCGAAGATTTAAGTCACCTTGTCTATAAACGGGTTAATACAACCGGGGTATCTCCGGACCGTCCCCATCCTCCAGTAGTACTGGCTGCCGCAACACTAAATTAAATAATTCACAGTCAACGTTGCGGACAAACGGGCACCTCAGACAATTAGCGAAGTTGGCCGGTTCGATTAACCGTCGCATAATTTATTCATCGGCATCCATCATCCGAGCGGGCCGTTATTTGTCCCCGGGGGCCGGCGTGCTTACACTTGCCGGGACGATTACGGAAACTGTGTCTGTTGGTGGCGCACACTTTTGGTGGTGGCAGTGAGGAAACGGCGTTACGTTAGTTAGTCATAGCGGCTGGTCAGTGCCGGCAGCCATCTTTATCTATATTTATAATAAATCTGTAGAGAGGTCAATTCTGTACATGAAATATATTTTCGAAATAACTATCAGGGGGTGATTAGTGATCGATACTGAAGCCAAAAATGCAATCAGTAAAATTTCTGTCTGTCTGTATGTTCGTTATAGAAAAAAAAACTACTGGACGGATTTTGACGAAACTTGGTACTGACAGGTAACTGACCAGTTACTTGCCAGTTGTCACGGTCATCGGTTATCGGTCTGTGGTATTTAGCTACGCCTTCAATAACTGATGGTTGTTCCGCCACCGGTCGGTTGCCAGCGCCTCGTTTGTTATTCGGCAGGATGCACTACGGGCAGGTGAGGTTGGCTTGGGGCGAAATGATGATAGGCCGCTCCCTTACATCCCCTAGATATGGCACATTTCAATTTAGTATGAAAGCTTTGAAGCGAGTTCGTCACTGCTCTTCTATTGCATTAGCTGAATTTACAACGGGTTACAGATATTGAACTGGATCTACCGTAGATTAGCACAGTTAGTAAGAAATATAAGCTCATGGGGCTGGTTAAGCCTAACTAATAACTGTGAAAGGGTGTTTGTCGTGACTTGAGCTTGGATGTAAGGGAGTAACCTGTCATCCTTTTGCTCCAAGCCACTCTCATCTGCCAGTGGTGCATCCTGCTGAATGATATGATAGGCTCTAACCAACTGATATCGGTTAAATCATCTATACTTATCTATCTATACTTATAATAAATCTGTAGAGAAGTCAATTCTGTACATGAAATATTTTCAAAATAACTATCAGGGGGTGATTAGTGATCGATACTGATGCCAAAAATGCTATCAGTAATTTTTTTGTCTGTCTGTCTGTCTGTCTGTCCGTCTGTTTGTCTGTATGTTCGTTATGGAAACAAAAACTATTGGACGGATTTTAACGAAACTTGGTACGAGTATTCTTCATACTCCTGGGCAGGTTATAGTATACTTTTCATCACGCTACAATTAATAGGAGCAGAGAAGTGAAGGGAAGTGTTGGGAAAACTGGAGAAATTTTTACCTGTATGTTTCCATGCGCATCACGCGAAAACTACTGCATGGAATTGAATGCGGTTTTCACCAATGTATTGCTAGAGGTAGGAATTGCTACAGGAAACCCGATATCCACGCGTGCGACGCCGCCGGCACAGCTAGTCACGTCACGATTAAAGGCGTAGCTAAATACCACGGGTGTGTAATGTTTGACATAATAACAAAAGTTCTAACGATTACTTTTACCTAATTTTATTTGGTATACGATGACGGGCAGCAGCGAGCCGGAGCGAGAAGCTACGCCCTGCGATCGCCAACCCACCTGATCAGGGTGTTTTGCCCAAAGTGACAAACAACTGGACAGACCTATGTCCCGCAGTGAACTGCGATAGGCTGATGATGAATGATTCTCGGAACTTTACTTTAGAGAATCAACAGTCTTTTAAACCTAAAAGTTCCATTTTACGGTTCATAGCCAAGTAAATGTTATTGCAAACAATAAAATAAAAATAAAATATCAAAACACACGCTAAAACTTTCGTAAATAGAATATGATAGAGAATTTTATAGCGAGTGCATCTCAAAGTTCACAAACGCAAAACCCGGTTTAGTTTCTTTGTCACAATTACGTTAATACTTTACCTCGGAACAAAACCAACTTGTCCCCGGGGTCGGCTAAAAGATTCCATGAGATTTTCAAAGCAGCACACATCAGCTTAAATATACATGAGGCTTGTTGCAGTGTTAGTAAAGACGGGGTCGTGTGTTAGCGTGGTGGGCTCGTAATTAACTTAATCATAATCGCTTATTGTATTATGTAGTTATTTTATTAGCCTATTGCAGTCAACTGCTGGAGACAGGTCTTTCTAGTTATTCGCCACTTCGGAGAAACATCTGGAAGAATTACCCATAATCGCCACACTGGGCAACCGGGTTGGCGACCTACTTTTGTGCGTGGCTAATTTTGCTTAGGCATTGGGTTTTGGTATATAGTGATGTATGAACGCTATAGAACTTACTAGACAGTTTGAAAGATAATAATTAATTGTAGATTTTAAACATGTACTAATAATAAATTTTTGAACCTTTACTTAATTTGGTCATGTAACTAAAAATCAAAAGTTTGGTTGAGCATTGTACTAAGTACTTTTCATTCTTTATCTTATTTGGAAGATTTCTTTCCACATCAGTTAGATGTGGTGGATGTGGAATCTGAAATCATCTGAATGGTGGTAAAACAAATTTAGTCCTCTATAATGTGTAATGTAATTTAAGGAGTGTTTTGATTTGTATTTTGTTACCGTGCCAAAATAAAAAAAAGTAATAATAAAAAATAAAACTATACCTAGCCGCACTTCGGGTTTTGGCTGTAACAAATAATTTTTTTTAAAATACGGAACTCTACATGTATTTTTTTTATTCTCCTATACTCCTCGCTTGTTCTCACGCCCCGGCCCGGCCGCACCTGCACTCCGTATTACCCGCGCGTGACCCGATCAGGAACGCTGCGCTGCGATGTAACTCACTTAGAAAAGTTCCTTAGCCAATAAGGTCGCTACAACTTCTTGTGGTCAACTCTGTAATGGCTCGAGATTGTGTAACAGTTTTTTCATTATTAATGAAAAACAAATAAATAAACGTTGGTTTTTTTTATCGACTTCAAAAAAAAAGGTTCTCAATTTGACTGATTTTTTTTTGTTGTTGTACGTTTGTGACCTTTTTTTTTTCGAAAGGGTGTACTTTCTAGTTGGTCCAATTGTCACCACATTGAAGTCGGTTTTTATTACTAAACTAGCTGTGCCAGCGGCGTCGCTCGCGTGGATATCGGGTTTCAAAAATAACGGACTTCCATATAATACCCATCTATACCTTGTGCCTAAGTTTTAAGTTAGACCTCTAGCAATACATTGGTGAAAACCGCATTCAATTCTATGCAGTAGTTTTCGCGTAATGCGCGTTCAAACATACAGGTTTAAATTTCTCGCGTTTTCCCAACACTTCCCGTCACTGCTCCGCTCCTATTGATTGTAGCGTGATGAAAAGTATCCTATAACCTGCCCAGGAGTATGAAGAATAATTGTACCAAGTTTCGTCAAAATCTGTTCAGCAGTTTTTTTTTCTATAAAGAACATACAGACAGACAGACAGACAGACAGACAGACAGACAGACAGACAAAAATTTTACTGATTGCATTTTTGGTATCAGTATCGATCACTTATCACCCCCTGATAGTTATTTTGAAAAAATATTTTATGTACAGAATTGACCTCTCTACAGATTTATTATAAGTATAGAAGACGCTGATAATTATTACAAAGTCCTTGTTGTTTCCGGATTTAGAATAGAACTTCCCCATCTCATCCCGTGGGTGTCTTAAAAGACGATTAAGGGAATATCAGGAAACGGGCAGCACTGTTTGTCTGGGTACAAATGAGAGAGGTTGAGAGAGGTAGAGCATAGCGAATCGAAGACTCGAATTGAGCTGCCCGTCCGGGGAAGGACCTCCACCCTATAGAATACCGCAGTCAAATGACCTCCGGGTCGTGTTTCTGCTGGTGAGTAGGGTTTCCGGAGCTCGTGGGGGGTTAGGGTTGGGTCGGCATGGCAGTGGCAACTGACAGGTAACTAACCAGTTACTTGCCAGTTGTCACAGCGACTAGGGCTTCTCTTTCGCTAACCATCAGGCGAAGGGAAGCCATTATGTCGAGGCTATAGATTGGTAAACGCTGCTGTCCATTTCCTGATATTCCTGACGATAGTCGTCTTCTACGAAGAGATGGGATGGTCCTAATCATAAAATGAATTGTGTGCCACATAAAAAATTTAATAAATTTGAAAATTACTGCCCATTTCTTTAGCCGCATTATTATGCACCAAGCTATTCACACGTAGTGTTCCATTTTCAAAAATACGACCGCCGGCATTCCGGCGTTGAATACATAATATTTTAAAATACAGTGCGATGGCGACATATCGTGGCGGGTTTAAAGGTGTTCAGGTATTCGCTACGTGCCGGCCGCCGCCTGCGCCGGCCGCAGCCTTACACCTGTGTCCGCACGTGATGCGCTGGGGGGACTCCTTAAGTAGTGTAGTGTGAAGTTAGGTACAAAAATGGTCACCCATCTTTGTACCTAACCTCATGCTATATTATTTAAGCTTTACTTTTTAATAAAGAGAGCGTTCATCAAGAAGTTTAGTTTCTCGATCCTGCCCCGTGCCATTAAGTCATGGAATGTTCTTTCGGCTCATGTGTTTCATTCCTCTTACAATTCTAGGTTCAGTGGGCGTCCAGGGTAAGGGCGCTCTTCTTATAAAAAAAGTTCAGGATGACTTCACTCCACCTGATGGTAGGCGGTCGTGAGGTCCAAATGTTAGGTCGACAGGCATAATAGGACAAACCCACCGCGCCTATCGCATTTACGTTGATAGATCACTAAGTCAGTTAGTGAGTCACCTTTGAATTATAAATATTTGGACTGAAGACTGATTCCTTAATATTGCCAATAATAATAAAAGCATATCCGATACTTTTCCTAATAACAATGTGTTCCCGTTCCTGCTCATACATCGAGTGGAGGGGCAGATTTACCATCCCCGATTAAACGAGTCGATGTTTACCGTCGGTTTACGGCGCCTTTACGCCGATAATAAATGGGATTTAATTTAAGATTTTAACGCCCCATCGTTTATGGGGGCCGAGCGTCGCCGTCTCCGGGGATAGTGGTAGTTTTTAATAACGCGATTCATGATGAATGGCCGGTCGGTTCGATTGGCGATTGGTAATGTTTGAGATGATTAAATTGCTGTGATGCTTATTGGAAAGGTGTAATGATTATTATTGCAACGCTTATAATTGACAATAGCATATAATACATGAGTATATTATTTATTTGCTAGCGTTCATTCCGATTCAGTTGATAGCTCACCTCACCCTTTATTTTTCAACTATCCTCTACCCTAAGGTTGTCTGGAAGAGATCGTTTTTAAATTGTGCAATAAGTGTCTGTTATACTTAGTTTTAAGTCTATGGTATGGTGCGCAATAAAGAATATCTAGCTATCTATAAGTTGTTTCTGAGTTTTCTTGAATATCTTACTCAGTATAAGACGATCCCGCCTGCCCAGCGTGGTGATTATGGGTATATCCTCCAGACGTTTGTTCTTAGTGGCGAACAACTGGAGAGGCCTATGTCCAACAGTGAACTGTAATAGGCTGATGATGATAAGACAATCTCTGCAATCAGCCCAGCGTGGTGATAACGGGTAAGACCTCCAGGTTTTTGACTAAGTATAGTGAGGAACAAGTGAAGAGACCTATTATAGGTTAACCTGTTAAGTGGAATTTAAATACCGATCCCAAGATATATATCGTAGGGCTTAGCCGGCAACACTGCACTGACTCGAATATAATTTACAATTTAATAGTGTATAATCTTACAAAATCATAAAAAGGCACTTTGACACCAATTTAAAATCATGCACACACACTCATATATACTACACAATCGTACACTATACACTCACATACTTGCACCTATTTTAATTGCTACAACTCACTGTTGATTTTGGTCGCGCAACGCAAAAGTGTAACCTCGTGACAAATGATTATCTACGTGACAGGCCTAGCCTAGTGTAGAAATCACAGCAACTTGTGTATTAGACTCTTCTCGATGCAACCTTAACTTTTAGAACTTTAACTTTTAGGTTCAGCAGTGGATTGCTATAAGCTGATGATGATGATAGGTCAATATCTTACTTATAAGCAGCTTCGGGGTCAAAAAGTTGGTGTTAGATTCCTGTGCTCTCTTCAGTTAGTCTAGATCTATGCTATTGTCCCATCAGATTAAGAGGGTGAGGGAAGAAAGAGTCCTAGTTCAACGCGCTCATCAGCATCATCACAGTTAACCGCTGGGCATAGGCCTCTCTAGCTGTTCGCCACCTTGGGCAAATACCTGGAGCCTTTACCCATAATCACCACTCCGGGCAGGCGGGCTTTGCGATCGTAGGACGTAGCTCCTCGCTTCGTGGACGCTTCTTCTGCCCGCGCACACTCTTTTGCACTTTTATATCTTCTGCGTACCTACTTTGTTAGTTTGACATCACAGATCTGTGTTTGACATATACTCGTAATGTAGTCTTAATAAAACGCTCTACAGTTATCCTTCAAGGTAAATGAGCTTCACAAACTATGTATGCAAGCACCTACAAAGTAAGTAACATATTTATATTAACTATTTATCAAACACTCTTTGCCTTTGCGCGAGAAATGCAAGACTTTTCATTACTACCGTTCTTAAAGAGCCACGCAATAAGATTGAAATAATTCAAACAACTGTACAATTAGGTCATTTCCCGTTTCAAACACTGTTCTGTCGGAATAATTTAATAAACAATATCAAACGGTTTCTCTAACTCGCCTTTCTCGCCATTCAGTTATTATAGTGTACTTATTAAGGCAATTATAAGGCGTACCTCCTTTGACTTTATGGAGATAACCCGAGTGGGAAGGGACCGGGATACGGGCGGCCTTTGTTATCTTAAGCGGTTAGGTTAGTTTGGAAAACTGTTAAGAATTAACAGATACCGATTTTGGTAGTTTGCGGTCATGTGTTCGTCTAGTTGGGGACAATGAGTCGGGTGAGGTAACTGGAATTGAACAATTTAAGTGTGTTTTATCGTCAACGTTGATCGTTTGGGAGCGATGAGAAATTGGCATGTTTATTAAATGAGCTATTAGTGGAATTAATACGCTTGTAATTTTTTTTTATAGTGGCTCGACATAATCGCTTTCCTACGCCTGATGGAAAGCGAAAGAAAAGCCCAAGTCGCTGTGACAACTAGCAAGTAACTGGTCAGTTACCTGTCAGTTGCCACCACCATATCAGCCCAATCTTAGGGGGGTTAGCCCCCCCACGAGTCAAATGTCATCACGATACTCTTGTTATTATGTGTACTTTGAACCTAGCTTAGATATGCGTTCAATACAGTTGGAGTGACGGTTTGTACATCATGAAAGAAAGAAAGAAAGAAAAAATTTATTAGCCCGCAAATTGACACACAGACAGATCACATTAAACAAAGCACAATAAATACAAAAAAAAGAAGTTGACAGCACAGATAATAAGAAAAGATATATAAAATATTATGTCTGGAATAAATAGGTACCTACATAAAGTTTACATGCGCAGGCCAATAGGCTCCTCAGCATAATGCTGCCACGGAGCGGTATAGGTGTGCGCCGCGCCCGCGGCAGCGCTGGTATTCTGGCGGGGCCATTGTGTAGGTGACGTCGAGCAAATAGATCATGGGTGCATGAAGCCCAGGATTGAGCAAAGTTGTGAATCTATTGCATCGTTAGAGAGGCCAGTGTTCATCAGTGGACTACAAGAGGGTGATGACGACGATAATCTCCGAAACCTAAGGGAAAAATGCTTAAGTAAAAACACATTTTGCACCTCCCTGAAAAACGTGTGAGCAATGTTCAACAATAAACTAGTACCTCGCAAAATGCACAAGAATAGCGTAAAGCATGTCTACATTTTCACGTTACAAAAAGGATGTTTCAAGTAACAGTTAAGTGAAAGTACTTTAAGTGAGCAAGAATTAAAACAAGCTTGAAGCTTGCAAACCTTTATAAACAAAGCGGTAGTTTTCTCAACGGTTTTACAAGAGGTAAGAAGAAAATAGGAGCTTAAACTGAAAAAAGCCAGCCGGATATGCATAATTCGTGTTCTTATGAGGTTAAATACTTTGTGGCGTCGCTTTAAGATGATTAAGATGTAGCTGATGCCTTGTTTTTGTAACCAAATGTGCCAATCAAGCTCTTATACTTGTCAATATTTGTCTTTTTACTCAGCTAAAATACGGTTCATTGGAATATTCATTCAAATGATATTTTACGGGCTGGAATAGTGGTGGCATCTAATATAGTGGTTTAAAAGTTTACTTTCCCGTTGCAAATGACTTGGGCTTTTCTTGTATCCCATCACGTTATAGGAAGTAAGTTGTACAAAATCAGGTATGCTTGAATCTGTTGCTGTTCTTGAACTGCTTCCATACTTCGCCATATGTTTAATTTTTTTACGGCCCACGTCTAAATCTATTTCTATAGATAGATAGATAGATATTCTTTATCGCACAAAATACAAACATTTATAGACAAGATATTACTGACAACAAGTGGTACAATTTAGGCGGTCTTATCGCTAGTAAGCGATCTCTTCCAGACAACCTTCAGGTAGGAAGTGTGCTATTCTGAAGAGGGGCAAAGTCGTGCAAACTGTTTAATTATATATTCTATATCTAGTTTAAGTAGGTATGGTAGGTATGCAAAGGGTGTACAGATTTTAAAATTCACGAATATCAAATCATCATGCACATGTCATTAGAATTGTCTTTATTGAATCGTTTATCTAGTTTTCTCTAGAAATGGGTTGAGATCCATAATATCCATCACATCATCATTATCATCAGCCTATTGCAGTCCACTGCTGGACATAGGCCTCTCCTGTTGTTAGCCACTTAGGGCAAACATCTGGAGGATGTACCCATAATAGCCATGCTGGGCAGGCGGGTTGGCGACGGCAGGGCGTAGCTTTTCGCTCCGGTGGCGCTGCTGCCCGTCATCGGCCTGTCGTACTTAGCTACGTCTTCAATTGTGATGGTTATACCGCCACCAATACCTCTGCCTCCTGAGCCATGGGTCGTGGGTTCGATTCCCGCACAGTGCAAACATTTGTGTTCGTAAACATGCCTCTTTGTGGTCTGGGTGTTTTCTATGTATAAAATGTATTTATTTACAAAAAAATAAAAGTATTTAAGTAAGTTTATCAGTTGTCTAGTACCCATAGTACAAGCTTCGGCTTAGTTTGGGGCTAGAAGGCGATGTGTGGCCCAGCGTGGCATGTCTTGGGTTATTTAATTTAATTTATCGATTGCCAGGCTTTCATTTGTCTCTGTGTCTCGTATTCAGCAGGATGCACCACGTGTGAGGCGAGGGTAGATTGGAGCGAAAAGATGATAGGTCGCTTCCTTACATAATTTGTATTACTGAACGATTATATCATATATAAGAGAGGTAGGGCATAGCGAATCTTCGCTCGAATTGAGCCGCCCGTCCGGGGAAGGACCTCCACCCTATAGAATACCGCAGTCAAATGACCTCTGGGTCGTGTTTCTGCCGGTGAGTAGGGTTTCCGGAGCTCGTGGGGGGTTAGGGTTGGGCCGGCATGGCGGTGGCAACTGACAGGTAACTGACCAGTTACTTGCCCGTTGTCACAGCGACTTGGGCTTCTCTTTCGCTTTCCATCAGGTGTAGGGAAGCCATTATGTCGAGCCACTATAAAAAAAAAAAAATATCATCTCTCAGCCTTACCCATGGTCACGGCAACCGCTCGTTAGCGGTACTAATCGCATTTTTTTATAGCCCATTCACACCCCGACCGTTGCCCTGCCTTGGCAATGACCTGGCACACTCATAAACGGTTTATGTGGATTTAGTTGCATAATTAACGGCGAACTGTTAGGGGATGTTTAGTGTCCTTGTTAATTTTAACACTTTGAAAACAATAGCCGGTCGTTATTGTGTTAAACGGTAGTTGGAGCAGTTTAGAACGCGTGTAAATGAATAGGTTTTGTGTATTCGCACCTCATTAGATTGTATGCGAGTTTTAAATAGAAAAAAAACCAAACACGTGGAACTCGGATTCACGCACGAAGTGTTCAGTAGCATAAATTAGATTTCAAGCGTTTTATATATGCAAGAGGCGGAAGACGAGCCAATTTGATGTCTGATGGTAAGCAGTCGACACCGCCCATGGACACCCACAACTCAAATCGAGGGTCGTACGCTTTTAAATAGGAGTACGCGTTTGGCTGGTGCAGATTTTTATTAACGGGCAAAAAGCGGTAACCGACTGGTGGCGGTATATAATAGCAATCGAGATTGAAGGTTAGCGAAATACCACAGACCAATGGCGGGCTGCAGCGTCATCGGAACGAGTTGTTATTCGGCAGGATGCACCACGGGTAGGTGAGGTTGGCTTGGAGAGAAAAGATGATAGGCCGCTCCCTTACATCCCAGTGTACGGCTGTATAGCTTTCCAGCAATTCCTATCATAAAACTTAGACGTAAGACTTAGGGATGTAAGGGAGCGACCTATCAGCTTTTCGCTTCAAGCCATCCTCATCTGCCCGTGGTGCATCCTGCCGAACAACAAACGAGGCTCTGGCAAACCGACTGGTGGCGGTAAAACCATCACGATAGAAGGCGTAGCTAAATACCAAAGGTCGATGACGGGCAGCAGCGTCACCGGAGCAAGAAGCTACGCCCTGCGATCGCCAACCCGCCTGCCCAGCGTGGCGATTATGGGATTATGCAATAGGCTGATGATGAAAACTTAGACAATATTGTGAGCCCGTTAAACCTGTTTCACATACTAATACGTAACTACCCGACTATTCTCATTAAAATTACACAATTCCGACGACTAGTCCCCGTTTGGAACATTTTAATGAGCTTGGAAGTTTGCGCGAAACATTGAAACTTTTAGATATTGTTACATTCTGTTTCAATCGCATTAATTAATAGTGTTAACCCTACGTGCCTGGTGGGATTATGCGGGGCTAAGCCGAGATGCTATGGAGAGTTGTGACATAGTTTATGTCGATTTGCCTGTGTGCGATTCGACCGATTGTACAGGCAAGAACAAGCGATAACTTTTTTGTGGTACCTAATAAACATTTTTTCTTTCTTTCTTTCGATAATACTCGTATAGTTGGCAGCACAGTACAGTTGGAAACTTTGTCACAGTAGGTACTAAATGACTGTTGACTTTATGACAGAGAAGTAGGGCATAGAGAATCTTCGCTCGAATTGAGCCGCCCGTCCGGGGAAGGACCTCCACCCTATAGAATTCCGTAGTCAAATAACCTCTGGGTCGTGTTTCTGCCGGTGAGTAGGGTTTCCGGAGCCCGTGGGGGGTTAGGGTTGGGCCGGCATGGCGGTGGCAACTGACAGGTAACTGACCAGTTACTAGCCCATTGTCACAGCGACTTCTCTTTTGATTTCCATTAGGCGTAGGGAAGCCATTATGTCGAGCCACTATAAAAAAGACAGCTTTTATTTCCACAAAACATTCTGCCACAGTCTTCGACAAACTAAGTACTACATAATACTTGAACAGGTAGAAACATGAAACCACATTTACACGATAAATCCTAGCAGCAAACAGGCGAGGGCTCCGCTTGCTCACTGACTCGCTCTGGTCAGCCACTGATCAGCGCAGTGACTCGGAAACATCACGCTCCCAGCAAGAGTCGGTAATCGCTCAGTGGAGGGCTTCAAACACCAGGGAATGTTAAATTTAGTTGGGTACTGGGTATACTTTGAGAGGTCAGAGAACAGGAGCCTTGAACAGAGCCCTTGCATCGTACGGTCAGTTCAGTAGTATCAAATAAAATGATAAAAAACTAGTTAGTTATTTGTATTTCTAAATATACAGGCTGTTTTTTTTTCTAATGTGTCAAGCCGGCGCGAACTGATAGGAGGGTGCCATATCTATGGATTTAACCCCTATGTATGTTCTACGATTTTTTGTTTTTTTCGATACATACGCTGATTAAATGATTGTATCTGTTTAAAAACCATTCTCTGTTCGAGTAGTAGGTACTCTAATTCTGAAGAAAGTTATGATTTTTTTTTTATCTTACTTTCGTTTTGACCGAATTTGCATCATATAGTTAAATCTCAAAACAGACTAGCTTTAGTAACACTAAAACTTTATAGTACCCAAGTGTTTTCATAGACGGCAGCACTGTTTCATTCTTAGCTCACAAAATATGACAGGATATCTATCTATACTTATAATAAATCTGTAGAGAGGTCAATTCTGTACATGAAATATATTTTCAAAATAACTATCAGGGGGTGATTAGTGATCGATACTGATGCCAAAAATGCAATCAGTAAAATTTTTGTCTGTCTGTCTGTCTGTCTGTCTGTCTGTCTGTCTGTCTGTCTGTATGTTCCTTATAGAAACAAAAACTACTCGACGGATTTTAACGAAACTTGGTACAATTATTCTTCATACTTCTGGGCAGGTTATAGTATACTTTTCATTACGCTACAATCAATAGGAGCAGAGTAGTGAAGGGAAATGTTGGGAAAACCGGAGAAGTTACTCCATTTTTTAAGCTTCCGTCGCGTGTGCAGCCTTAATGGTTAAAGTTACATAGAAATTATGTATGACAGAAATATTTTACATAAAATTGACTAAAAAATATCCCGCAACAGCATATGTCTATCTTTTATGGTTGACTCACAATAACACGTGTAACTCCTGATAGCTTAGCAGTTCGGAGCATTCTGATTATATTTGTTTACTCTTACGTTTATAATACTCTCATTCATCCCTAATTTAAAAAAGTTATCATTATTACCTATTCAATAAAAAAAGAATCATAGAAATCGGTTTAGAAACACCAAACTTATACATGAAATAAGCCATCGCGCCGTCGCACGTGAATACTGAATCATGCTATAAGGATTATATTTTTGTGTAACGGTTGCCGCGCTCGACACGGGTCGCGGCGGCGGTAGGGTATAAAAAGGCGGGAGGTCCGAGAGCTAGCTTCATTCAATATTTGGCTGTTGATGCGTTCAGAGCGATCGACCTTATTGACAGACAATAATTGATATTGAGAAACCGTGCTTATCAGCGCGACTTTTAGTGTTTAAATAGTTTATTTGAATTTCTTTTGTTGTTATATTGTAAAATATTCGTTCAAATTAAAAATTATTAAGCGTAGGTACTTTTATTAATTAAAGTAGTTATAAGTATTTATTTTTAAGTGAAGTAGGTATAGGTAGATAGTTTTGCACAGGCGTTTCAGCTTTAAAAATATATTTACAAAAAAAGTATCAGGGGGTGATTAGTGATCGATACTGATGCCAAAAATGCAATCAGAAAAATTTTTATCTGACTGTCTGTCTGTCCGTCTGTCTTTCTGTCTGTCTGTATGTTCGTTATAGAAACAAAAATTACCTACTCAACGGGTTTTAACGAAACTTGGTACAATTATTCATCATACTCCTGTGCAGGTTATATGATACGTTTCATCACGCTACAATCAATAGGAGCAGAGCAGTGAAGGGAAGTGTTGGGAAAACGGGAGAATTTTTTATCTGAATGTTTGATTGAGCATCACGCAAAAAGTACTGCATGGAATTGAATGTGGTTTTCACCAATGTATTGCTAGAGGTCTAACTTAAGATTTGGGCATCATTTTATGGAAGTCCGTTAGTTTTGAAACCCGATATCCACGCGTGCGACGCCGCTGGCACAGCTAGTTTCAACATAATAATACGACCGACCTTTTGGACCTTACGACCTTATAAAAAAAAACTTTACATGCTAATATTTAAATCGTACTCGTAGCTAGTAATTCACTTATTTTCCAAGTCCGCTTAAAGCAATTCAAATTTGATTTACTCGGTTAAAAAGGGCATATTTGAAAGGGTAACGTTTTAAACTAAACACACGAGATGGAACTGTAAACAATTTCCTCCCACTTGAGAATTAAAATCCGCCAACGCGAACCAGATGCGGAATTTCAATTTACAGTCACAAATCTGTCCGTATGTACGGACTACACGCGCGGTAGATGTGTACGGTCGTCTGTAGGAGGCACAAATTGAGCAGCGTCACCCCCGGCGTCGGAAATCGAACCCGCTGCCCCGCGGACGCCGGAGACGCGCTGATAGTCAGCCATTGGGATTGCACCGCAAATCCATTCCGCGTTGAATTTGGCAGCGTGAATTTTAGAAAATGTATTGACGTTTCACTGGATACGTACCACGTACCGCCCGAGGCGACTGGTGTTGCCTCGGTACGTGTATCGGACTAGACAACTGCACGTGTTTGATGTTTGAATAGGGAACTTTTGGCGTGGTCTCGTTTGTATTGATTGCTTAAATACCGCTATGTTA
Source organism: Conogethes punctiferalis (assembly GCA_031163375.1). Lineage (NCBI taxonomy): Eukaryota > Metazoa > Arthropoda > Insecta > Lepidoptera > Crambidae > Conogethes > Conogethes punctiferalis. Next base: position 15,406,866 of record CM062081.1, on the reverse strand, counting down.
CATAAACGTCGACGGAAAATGATACAAACCAGCGTTTGATGTTTGGGCAGCGCAGACGACAGACTATCCGTGACGCACTTTTTTGCAATTATAATAAGCAGTAACGCACACGACGCGCAAAAATCTGTCGCGGATATTTCACAGACTCAACGCACACGACGGACATCTTCGAATATTCTGTCGGCAGACCTAGACGCTCTTTTTAAATGTCTCAGACGCAGACTCTATCGCACAAAAAGTGTGCTGTCTGTGCTGCACCTTAGAGAAGTCTGCGATTTGTGTCTCTTGTTGTTATCATGTCTATTGCTAGGTGTTTTTTGCATTGCATACAAATAATATAATGCATTAAGCATTTTTACGCCGCTGTCGGGAGAAGTCTGCTCCGGGAGAAGTGTGTGGGACCCATACCTCCAGAAATGGAGAGGAAAACCCACTAAACCCCCCTGTGTCGCCAGTGGGCATCAACTTGCAGGGAATCGGGTAGCACCGAATCATACGGCCGCATCATTTAATATACAGCAACAATTACCGCTAATGGTCATTTATGTAATCAATATCAAACTAATGGAACGCAATAAAAGCATATAAATAATCATTCTAAAAAATTCCGACCGTCGCAACCGATCAAAGAGCAATCATAATTAAAACCATTGCTGTAACAACTTAATGTGCGAGCCGCGTATGACTTCTCTCCCAACCCCCCTCACCCCGTTCACCCCACGGGACAGAGGGCGGCTCAGGGGGACATCGTTCGACGAATGTTACACACCATTTTACATCTCTGAATTGATTTATCCCGCGCATTTTTACACCATCCATTGTGGATACTTCCACGGGGTACAGTCTTTTTTGGTTTTAATTTACTGCCACCACTTTATTATCATTCGTGCGGGTTGGGGTAACGAATTTTTGGGACTGACCCGTTTTCGGTTTTTAACTTTCGCCCGTAATTTATCTGGCGTAAGATATTTGTTTGTTTTCGAAGAAGGTAGGTTATATAATTTTTCGTAGCTAGATGACGTCATGCTATTTTTTACTATCTTTTCATTATTTATTTTCTTTATGGGTTTGTGCTTGGCCACACAATTCCCCTGATGTTTAGTAGTATTGAAGCCTACGATAAGGCCCAGTATTTACTTACTATATTTGGTATTTACCAATTCACTCTCGCTTTGAACAACTGAAGATTGTATGTCTCAGGGAACAAAGAGTCCGACAAGGAGTTCCATAGCTTGCTTAGCCTTTGTAAAATAGTTTTTTTAAATTCTTTATTAGTACGTAAAAGTTATTGCATCCTGACCTATGTTAAGCAGGCAATAACGTCTAATAATAAATAACATCGATCAACGCTTAATTATTATTGCAGCGTAGATCGATAACATTATGACGCCCCAAATAAGTACCGCTTCTAAGGATTCAAAGAAGAAATAAATTTATAAGATGGAGAGAACACGTGTTGGAAGAAAGTTCCATTTAATCGTTCAGTAGATGTACGATTTTCCGTCTTCAACAGTACGAATGATGATCGTCTGTGTCATAGTATTGGGTCTCTTAGGCTTTACACGTTATTTAATAAGGGGAAGGAGAGGGAGGGATGAGATAAAATAGTTCTTCGAATTACGAATCATTACGATTTCACACGAGTGGAAATAACAGGTAACTAAATATTCATTGAACATAATATTAATTCGTATGTCTGTCCGTATTTCATAATGTTCAATTTATATTATAGGTATATCAAATATCGATAAGTTTCCCAGTAAACATTATTGGCTAAAATATGTTACCTACCTCCTTTTATTTATTGGAATTTGATGGATCGCCTATTCTCCACAGCGCGAGCCATATTTTTGTTTTATTTGGTGCAGAAATCTATTACGCTCAGTTTACTCGCCATTTCTCTTGACAGTCCGGAATATGTACCTACAGATTTTCTTGTTCGAACCTTTGTGAAATGAAAACGTTTTAAATGGAAGATTAAATTTATGAAGCGTTTTCAAGAGTCGAAGTACAATTTTACAGATGAATTTTATTTTAATACTACTTATATAATACTAGAATTAAATAGTATATATAAACCTTGTTTTAAGATTAAAAACAGAATTCATCACCAGTCTATTAGTGGTCCATAGCTAAGAGACCTCTGCATACTTACCAGCCACCTTGCGTAAAATGCTACTACACCTGGTCTGAGGGCGCCCTACACTACGTTTTCCGAATTCGATATTGATGCCAAAAATGCAATCAGTAAAATGTTTCTCTGTCTGTGTTCGTAAAAGAAATAAAAACTACTAGACGGATTTTAACGAAACTTGGTACAAACGTCGCTGGCACACAAGGGGTGACGTCAAAGACTCCCATTTAAGTTTTGATAACTTGTATCTTTGTTATTGTTTGGTTAATTGAAAAAAAAAACGTATGCAATATTTTAAAAAAAATATTGACCCTGAAAATAACCCTATTCGGTACTAAAGGGATATTATTATTTCAAGACCAGCTTTCCTATAATTACATTTCATTTAAGAGCACCTAACTCTTTAGTCCATTTTATGAGATCAAAATCTGTGCCCAGCAATTAGGGTAAATTGTTATTAAAATTGCTTCAACGCAAAATGTAACCTTGTTTAGGGATTTTTACTGCTTTTGTTGGTAACTTTAATTCGCCCACAAACTGTGTTCGTAATTACCTCTAGCGTAAATATTTTCTCGTGAGAAACTCCCTCTTGGTCGGCGACTTGGGTTTTGGAATAATGTTATTATTATTGTGTGAAACAAGGAACTTGTTACCAGTCTTTTGGTTTTATCCGGTTAAATTTTTGTCTTTATTTTTACCTTCATGATGACAATCTATGAATAAATAAAATAAATAAATAACCCAAGACATGCCACGCTGGGCCACACAGCGCCACCTAGCCCCAAACTAAGCCGAAGCTTGTACTATGGGTACCTACTAGACAACTGATAAACTTACTTAGATACATTTTTTTTGTAAATAAATAAATATTATACATAGAAAACACCCAGACCAATACAAACAGACATGTTCATGGACACAAATGTTTGTACTGTGCGGGAATCGAACCCACGACCCTTGGCTCATAGGGCAGAGGTCACTACCAAATGAGCCACCGAGCCTGTCTCGGCTGATGATCCGGCTGATTTCAGCCGTGGCGACTACTTTGACTCAAATGACAAAAAGTTAATAAATACATAGATTCCTTTATTAAATTTTATGTGTACACACACGAATGTATGTATTTGTGTGTGTGTGTGTGTATGTGTGACTCTAAGTACTTGACTTGGTGCTCTTGCAATCAAAGAAGGTTTATATAGCCTATCTTTGCTGCGAAGCTTATATAAACACCAATCGAACCTATGATTTTCTTTAGAGCATTAATTACTACGAAGCAGATAAGTTAATTGCTGAAGGTTTCATTACTTGATCCAATTAATTAAACTCGTCTCAGTTTCAATATCGCAGAATACCCATTATTGTTCCGACACTCTATGTAATAATATTCGTAAGGTATGTGGGCCATATACGAGAAATGCAGCTAATTGAATATTCATTATTAAATTAATTTTAATTTTGGTTGAATCACTGTTATTAATTTTATTTTTCTTAGTTAATAATTCCAGTAGTACACAATGTATATGTTATGGACCAAGTGATTAATGCGGGCATTATTTATAATGCTAGGGCATTATGAATAATGTCAAATTCTATTGGGCAAAGTGATAATTACTATCTAAACTTCATTATTTATCACATTGGCCGGTCATTATTGTATTGCTACTTGGCAATTAGGCAATTTGATAATAAAGCAAAGGGGAGGGACACACGCGTTCTTATTCGGAGATCGATGTATCCGGTAATGTTTTTTTTAACCGACTGCGAAAAAGGAGGAGGTTCTTAATTCGTCTGTATGTATAATTTTTTATGTATGTTCACCGATATTTCCGTCAATAGGGATGTTTCCAGGGTCAAAATACTTACATTATATTTAGTCCGTATTTTCGATTATAAAAATATATTGGACACGTATTTTTCCTTTTTTCATTAACACGAAAATAACAAAGATACAAAGCATCAAACTTTAGGAGTGGGGGTGTTTGATGTCACGCCGTGCGACAAAATGCTGCACGGCGTGACGTCACGCGAAACTTTAACGGGGTATATCTTTGTAATCTTTGGTCTAATTTATGAGTGAAAAAATACGTATCTTTTATTTTTTAATAATCTAGAAGACGGACTAATTAATTTTTTTATGGACACAAGCCGTAATTATATGTAGATGGATGTCAAAAATTTTTTTTTTGTTCGACAGAAGACACTTCCGTTGTGGTCTCATTATCACTAAGTCAGGATCTGATGATGGTATCCGGAAGAAATTGAGGGCAACAACCAAAGTTGTATGCTCATATGGTGACTTTGTTACGCAATCATAACCTACTCAGGCATATGCTTCCGGGCGTCAACATCTGGTGCTGATGATGAAGCCATAGAACTCCTTAACGGTTAGGATATAGGGGACAGTACTGCCATTGGTCGATGGGAACTAGGTAGTAGTATGTACTTATGCAGGGCTAATAGGGCAGCTGATTTGACAAGTAATTTGCTTGATTCTACTTCGCAACGTTTTCACTTGACTTAAAGCAAATTTTTTCTTTCCTAAGTAAAACTCTTAAGGACTTTAGTTCCCATCATTATGCAATAGTGCTGCATTTGCCGAGTATTACTAATGAGTGCGTCATCCTGGAGCAGTCAGAAGTAATGTCTGGCCTGTGTATCACATACACATATTATATTATCTCAGGAGTGGATGAGCTTATGCCCCCACGCAAGCCTTACAGAGGACCAGGAGACTGCGAAATAGTTATAAAATATGTTTTTATTACTTTGCCCAAAGGGTGATAAACAATATTTATAATGCCCGATCAATTTGATTATTTGAATAATGATTATCAAATTGCCCTCTCATATTGGCCATTTATCAGAATGCCCGGGCATTATATATAATGCTACATTTATCACTTGGTCCATAACATATACATTTGGACCATGTTAGTCACCTGTGACCGACATAGTTTTATACTATTTATGTGTAGTTTCTCGGCAATCTTAATACTGAAAAAAGGTTTTTGGGAAAATCTAAAAATTATAGGCATATCGTTTTAAAAAGCTTTTAGACTTAAATAAGTTGTGACACGTAGTCTAATAACTCAATTTTCAAATTGTGTCCAAAAAAACCTGTTTGACCCGTTTTAATAATATTTTAAGAACAAAATTTGCCTGATAAGAAAATTACGAAAGCGCATTTCATGGCATATAGATTTAATCTTAAAATCTAAAAGCCCAATGATGTACCGCCAAATCGTTGCACATACCTATGCAAAAGTTACCGAAAGGTCGATCAAAGAACGCCGAAAATCTAACATCTTTAAAAAAGAACGCAAAAAAATTTAGTCGAGTACAAACATCCGAATGTTATTATATCGTCAAACAGTTCCGTCACTGGGGAAAGTTGCGAAAAACGCTACAGCTGCTTTCCGCGGCGTCTCGTCAACGAAACTTTAAAATATCAAATAGGGCAGGCTCGGGAAGGCAGGGCGGGGCAGCCGGGGCGCGCATGCGCAGAACGCGCCCCCCAGCCGGCACCTGAAGCGTTTTACCCCGTTACAGGGGTAAATTTGCTCTTTCTGGGGAGATACGCACCTATGTGGATGATAAAACATGTCTGTGGTTTTGGGCATCTGAAAGATATCGCTTAAATTGTACCAAATCTGGCTGTTATATCTTTTGCCTGTAGCTTGAATTATTCATAAAACAGAATAGTAATTAGGTGGAAACTGATTATGATACCGAGTTGTTTTCTGATGTGCTTTAATTTTAATAAATAAAAATGTCTTAAGGCTATAGTCAGGTCTAGTAATAAAATTAGAGACATCTTTCACTGCAAGAATGAAATATTAATATCTAAGCTTTTCTTCTATTCTATTTATATTACACACATTGTTCATACTTCACATAAATTAAAGAGATTTCTTATAAGATTGTTATACTATATCTAGGGATTTTTAGTTTACACAAATATAAATTTTTCTTCAACAAGGTTTTACCTGAGGACTTCCCGCCATGGCCTTTAACTGGATTGGGAGCCTCGTCCAGAGTATCACCATATGACTACAACAACAATAATATAGAAATTAGTGGTATTTAAAATGTACAGGCGATGCCTGTATGAGGGAAGCCCGGGATAGAGAAATGTGACGTGAATTAAAGGAGTATAAAGACCAAGGCTGTTGATTGATTGAAAATGTACACTAACATTTAATTTAACCTCCTTTCAACAGCTCTATTTATTTTTAAAATTATCGAATGGTTGGCATGGAGTTACTGTTATTTAGGTATATTTAGAATTCGGAGTTTCCTTAGGGATTGTAACACGATAATTCTGAAGTATTTTATTTGCCTGCTAATGGATAAAGTTACATAACATTTGTGGGTAATTCCACCGTTATGTATGGCAATACCGGCCGCCAGCGTCAGTCGCCGGCAGGCAGCCGCGCGCGTTCCACGCGCCCGCGATGCTCCGATTATGACCCCGCGCGCCATATAGTGACAGTGCGTGCGTTCCAATCGAAAACGGCCGTACCTTGCTGTGTGGACTTGACGTATAATGATGCTTTTGTGGTTTTATAGTGATCATCGGTGAGTACCGTGGTTTTTGTAAGTGTAAGTTTTTTTAATTGTGATTGGGATTGATGTTTTGATTTCAGCCAATTAATTATATTTTACAGAGCCCACTTAAAATGTAAGAATAACAATAAATAATATATTTATTTTATCCATACAATTTTATCAGTAGAAATAACGTAAGCGAAGACTATGTTTATAATTAAATCATAAATTTGGATAAATTAAATACCTATAGGTATGTAAAGGTAATTATTAAATAAGTAGTACAAGAGCCATTTATAACCCTGGTAAAATATTTACTTATATTTCAATGAGGTAAAAAATAACTTTTATTTGAAACCAATTAACATTAATTAATTAAATTCTATTTAAAAACGAGGATTACAATTTTAACATACATTTTTATAATTTGAAAAGGACTTTTTTGATTTTTTAACAACTAAAAAACTGTAAATTAAAAACAATCTAGAGATTAAAATAGCAATGACGTCACACGCAATTTAAAAGGTATATTATGCATAGTCGGGATATCACGCGTAGTCGGGATGTGTTCCAGTCGTAAATGACCGTGCCTCATTATGCGGACCGCGTGTGTAACTTCACGTGTGGAGTAACTTTAACGGCATACGCATCAGTGAATGGAATGCATTTTTAATGGAAAGAAGTCAAGTATATTGAATTAAATGTTGTGGTTTAATATTTAATGATAAATACAACTGACTATTAAATTAACATGAAACATATCTAAATTAAGTAAATCTTAATCATGAAGAAATAAAAATGTGGTCTTAAAAAGTTTTGAAATAAAACGATAGTTTTTTTCTTCATAGTCACACTGCTGGACAAAGGCATTTCATTAATAAACATGATATCTTTTTCAATATTCATTTCAATGTTAAAATTAAACAACCATTAAATTTAATACTACAAAAGTAAACTTACAAGTATAATAAAAATAGTACCCGTTTTAAAAATAGATAACTATAAAAAAAACTTCAAACTATTAAAATACCGATCTGAAACACACTTCAAATAGTTAAACAGTTGCTAAATATTATAGCGAGTACGCTCAGAAAAGCCCGGTCGCAATTAACCTGGGCTCTTTGCTACGAGTTGCGTAGCAATTAGAGCTACGACGTAGCCGTAGCCGTAGCACCGTAGCGGCCACGTTACATAATTATGGTCGCTTACCGTCAAAGCTAGTGATGCGAGGTTCAGTCTTTTTGAAGACTTAAGTCTTGATTTGATTGCCAAAAAGGCCCTGACGAGTAATTGAGTTTTTTTTTAAATTAAATCATGAAGTCATAAAATTGTAAACTGAGCACTTTGTGGCAAAGTGGATATTTTTCATTGCTTTCAAAAAATAAGCAAGTATTCAAAAGACTGAAAGTGTCATACTTTTATGCCTTGGCAGTCTTAAGATTGAGAGTCAAATAATATTTTTTTATGTACGTGCTCATAAAACACTAAATATTCAATTCAATTCAATGCATTTATTTCAGGCAGAAACCCATATAATGTTAGTAACTTTCCTTACAAATAGTGTTAGTAATTCAAATTAACAAACAAAACAATCAAAACAATGTTAGTAACAATTTTCTTATAAATAGTAGTAACACATTAAACTATTTATTGTAAGTTATGTAAGTTGTAAAGTTTTAAGTACATGAGTAGTATGCTTGTGCCTGCAATTCACTATTTTGCCTTAAACGGATATTACGAACTAGTGTTATTTATACGCCATAGTTAGGTGTAATAACGTAACGTCTAAAAGCCTACATACAAGGAAAATAACTTTTGAAAAAAGTTATTTAAGTTTTAGTCATGAAAGCGGTATCAGTCTTAAAATCCCATTCTGAAAATAATGTCAGTTTATCACCCGCAATGGACAGAAATAAAGCTCCGTGCTTGAACTTTGCCTAACATTCTGTTTCTATTTTCTTGATTCTACCAGGCTTCTGATTTAGTACATCATTATCATCAGCCTTTACCATTGCACCTGAATGTTATCTATATAAATAAAAATGAATTGATGTTCGTTAGTCTGATTAAAACTCGAGAATGGCTGGCCCGATTGAGCTGATTTTGGTTTTAAAATGTTTGTCGTAGTCCAGGGTAGGTTTAGAAGGTAAATAAGGGGTGGTACGAAGTCTGCCGGGCCATCTTTATCATGTCCACATCGAGTGAGGAGAGTGCTGGTGCTCTGTAATACAGGCTTTATAGCCTAGCTCAGACACCAGTCTCTCACAATCCATGTCATTTATGTCTGATCAAACTTTATGTACCTACCTTACTAATTGATTGTGTAAGAAAAATAAAGAATTTTTATTATTATTATTTATTTTGCAAGAACCCTCCTCAGGTAGAGGTGAAGGCCTCCTCTAAAGAAGTCCATATTTCTCTGTCATGGGCAGTTTCTGGCCAGCAAGGGCTAGCTATTTTTACAATTTCTTTTAATTTAAGTATATTTTAATTTTTTTTCAAACTCTGTAACCTACCTAAAAAACTTCGCAGGAAATAAAAGGCTTTTTATTTTATTTATTTATTTATTATTACTATTGCTGGATATAAGATTTGCCTAATTCAATACGCCACGGGATGTTAACTTAAATGTTATTGAAAATACAGGGATGTGGCCGTATGCTTCGGCGCTACCCGTATCCCTGCTACTTGCTGCCCACAGGCGACACAGGGGGTTAAGTGGCTATGCCCTCTCATTTTGGAAGGTGTCGGTCCCACACATCCCCTCGGAGGCGGCATGAAGGTGCCTAATGCATTCCCCTATAAAAAAAATGTATAGAAAATACAAGTGGAGTTTAGTAAAAGTACGAAGTCAAGTCTTATAGATTACGCTTTATAAGACCGAGTCCTTAACATCACTAGCGGTGGCGGTGACGGCGTTATTACGGGTGCGGCAGGAATATGTCGTTAGATATTAAACTCAATGTATTTTATGACATTTATCATGAGCATCTTCGTTGCGCTAGCAGCTTAGAATATCTAATAGGCGATATTAAATAATGTATAGAACTTATCTACCAGTATAGAATATGTGTTAGTTTATAGTTGTGATATTGCAAGAGTATAGATTGAGTTTCTTGGCAGTTCTTCTCGATAAAAACTATCTTTCGAATTGATAGTTTTCATTTGAGTTTAAATGCTTTTCATAAGTTTATTAGTTATATATAAGTATGACAGACAGACAGACATACAGACAAAAATTTTACTGATTACATTTTTGGCATCGGTATCGATCACTTATGTTATATCATCCCCTGATAATTATTTTTAAATTATATTTCATGTACAGATTTGAGCTCTCTACAGATTTATTATGAGTATAGAACATTATACATCTATGCTTATATCAACAGCTTATCAGCTTTACCTTACCACTAGGCTATCGGAACTCTTTCTCAAAGGTATCATCTTGCATCTGTGCCCATGAACACACAATTATACTTTCATCTGCATTTCTTTCTCCACGGTAAAACGCCTCGATTTTATTGAAACCACGGAAAAAAAGCCATTTGAAACAAAGCACCGCATATAAAACTCTCCGGAGACTGTTAAAGAGCTAATGCTTAGAATTTAATTAAATGCCATGCAGTACAATTGATACTGGCTCGGGATCTAGGTTGTAGATAAGTGAGGCTGCCTGAGCTGAATTGGTGAAGTGAGATTGTTATAATCTAGTTTGTTGATCCGGTCTGGTGCAAGGGAGCGACCTATCATCTTTTCGCTCCAAGCTACCATTATGCATCCTGCCGAATAACAAACGAGGCGCAGGCAACCGACTGGTGGTTATATGATCATCACAATTGAAGACGTAGCTAAATACCAAAGACCGATGACGGGCAGCAGCGTCACCGGAGCGAGAAACTACGCCCTGCGATTGCCAACCCGCCTGCCCAGCGTGGCAAATATGGGTATATCCTTCAGATGTTTGCTCTAAGTGGTGAACAACTGGAGAGGCCTATGTCCTGCAGTGGACTGTATTAGGCTGATGATAATGATGATGATCTGATCAGGGTTTGAATCCCCGGTCAAATCTAAATTTTCGTCGGATACATACACTATTCGGCGACCAGTTCAGTGGTAGTGAACCTTGCCTCTGATATAATATTATAGTCATTGGTTAGATCCTCACACAGTATATGTATTTCTGTGTATGAATATGTCTGTTTGTATTGCTTACCTACTATGTAAGAGAGGTAGAGCATAGCGAATTTTCGCTCGAATTGAGCCGCCCGTCCGGGGAAGGACCTCCACGCTATAGAATACCGCAGTCAAATGACTGGGTCGTGTTTCTGCCGGTGAGTAGGGTTTCCGGAGCTCGTGGAGGGTTAGGGTTGGGCCGACATGGCGGTGGCAACTGACAGGTAACTGACCAGTTACTGTCACAGCGACTTGGGTTTCTCTTTCGCTTTCCATCTGGCGTAGGGAAGCCATTATGTCGAGCCACTATAAAAAAAATGTATAATGTGTATTCGTTTCCAAAAAAAGTATCTAATAAAACGTTTCAGTCGTCGATCACTCATAGTACAAGCTTCTGCTTAGTTTGAGACTAGACAACGCAGTGAGGCCCAGCTTTAACTTCATTTAGTACTAAAATCAATACTTTTATAAGCAGTAAAAGGACACCTAATAGAAAATAACGAACCAACGTCGCAGAATCAATTTTGAAAATCAAGCAGTCCCGACTTTTTCATACCTAGAAAGTTATAAAAACGGTGTTAAATCAGTGGTCCAGTAAGAGTTTCTACTGAAATAGGTCAAGTCGGATGCGATAAAAAAAACTTCTTTATCTGATTTGCGAAACTCGACTTTTCCGTTGGTAATCTGGCTAACCCTTCGCTAGTCTATTTCATTTCTTTTCAGGGGTCCACTGTTTATGTGCGAAGCCCTTGTAGTTTCGTCTTGTTTGTCCGTTCTCGGCTTGCCTTGCAAACGGTTAGTGGTATAAAGAGGAAACATGGATATGACTATTTACGATGATGACAAAAATAATAAAAATTTCAAAAATAATAAAATAAATTTGATTTCAGTTCATTAATTACATTACAGAAACATTAAAATTTAACGATAACCAATATGTTTTCGGTGTTCTAACTACCCCATAAACGTAAAATGTATATTTTTTCTCAAGTCTACCCCATAGTGTGCCAGATAGTCTTTTGAAAATTTTAAGAAGTTGGTAATAAGTATTTTTGGTTTAGATATTCGTTTGCGAGGACTTGGCTTGAAAGAAATACTAAAATTTATGACGGTAGATCATGTCCACGTGAATTCACATTGAACGAATACTATAAAGCCTTAAACCACTTTATTTTAGAGGTGAGGTCTAACTTGTAAAATGCTTTTTACTTAGTTTTCCAAACTCAGGCAGTATGAAATAATAATGTGGCTACGGATCTCTGGAATGCCTCTGCCTGACACGCACTTGGCCCGTTTTTATTTTATGTAGGTAAATGGTTAGAAGTATATATTTTCACTTTTTTACTTCATAAGGAAAAGAGAGTAACTTTTCAGGAGATAAGAGTAAACTTAGGAGTTTCTTTGTTTCATAGTAACGGTTTATTTTAAAACCCCTATTTTTATTCAGTTCAAGAGTTTGGTTCCCTTTAACTATTTGAACTGTTATGTCTCAAGTTTTCAGCTTTAAATCAAACATTTCCTTTTCAACCTATACAGTTCGGAAACTGTTTTTGCAATATCGATTTGAAGTTTACTGACAGTAACGACAGCAAGTTAGTAGTCTTGTAGTTATTTTTGTACTCTTTAGGTGATGTTTGTATAATTTGTTTTATATAGTAGCTCGACATACCTAATGGTTTCCCTACGCCCGATAAAAAGCGAAAGAGAAGCCCAAGTCGCTGTGATAACGGGTGACTGGCTCGGTAGCTCAATTGGTAGTGACCTCTGCCTTCTGAGCCAAGGGTCGTGGGTTCGATCCCCACACAGTACAAACATTTGTGTGCATGAACATGTCTGTTTGTATTGGTTTGGGTGTTTTCTATGTATAATATGTATTTATTTACAAAAAAAAAATTATCTAAGTAAGTTTATCAGTTGTCTAGTACCCATAGTACAAGCTACGGCTTAGTTTGGGGCTAGATGGCGCTGAGTGGCCCAGCGTGGCATGTCTTGGGTTATTAACTGGTCAGTTACCATGTCAGCTGCCACTGTCATGCCGGCCCAACCCATTCTCCCCACGAGCTCCGGAAACCCTGCTCACCGGCAGAAACATGACCCGGAGTTCATTTGGCTGCCGTATTCTATAACATTCTTTAACATTGACAAGTAGTTATGTAGAGTACACTGATAATAAAATATTTTATTGCTTAAAACTCATATGCGTGCATAGATTTACTTACTTTTTTATATCACCGACCTACGCACTGAAAATACATATGAATATTCTCAAAGAAAATAAGCTGTGTTTTATTTGAGTTACAATAATATCATACTAAAGGTGTGCTCACGAATAAACTTATTCAAATAAAGTCTAGACACAAAATTGTTAAAAGTAATTTTGCTATGCCTAAATTACGTTTTCATAAAACATCTCTGTTATGTAAATAATGTTTACGTAATTAATAGTAGAATGTGTATTTTTTCGTTTATTTTCGAAGGTAAATATCAAGGGACACTTTGTCTGATAAGATGGCTTGCTTTTTAAATTATCGGTGAAATGAATGCAATTTGAAAACACTTATGAATTCAAAGCTCTATCTTCACAAAGTACTGGGTCACCGAAACCAAATTGCCTTAGCAACCTCTAAATGTACATATTGGGTACTAGAAAACTGATCAACTTACTCGTACTTACTTGCACAATTTACTTAAGTACATATGTTTTTTGCAAATAAAAATTCCAGGCCTAAACTTTAAAAACTTTTTCATCTTTTTTTTTTTTTATGACATAGGTGGCAAACGGGCCTGAAGGTCACCTGATGGTAAGTGATCACTTCAGCCCATAGACACCGCAACACCAGGGGAGTCACAGGTGCGTTGCCGGCCTTTGAGAAATCTGTAGGCACGCTTCTTAAAGGTCCCTAGGTCGTATCCATTCGGGAAAATTGCAGCCGGAAGCTGATTCCAAAGAGCAGCTGCACGAGGCACTCATCTACACTAACATTATAAAGAGGAAAGATTTGATTGTTTTTTGTTTGTTTATTTGTTTGCATTGAATAGTCTCCGAAACTACTGGGCCGATTTGAATAACCTTTAATCCTTACTTAATATTATAAATAGGAAAGTGTGTCGTCTGTGTGTCTGTCTGTATGTTTGTCTTTCTTTCACGGCAAAACGGAGCGACGAATTGACGTGATTTTTTAAGTGGAGATAGTTGAAAGGATGGAGAGTAACATAGGCTACTTTTCTCCCTTTCTAACCCCCCACTCCCCCGAAATGGGGGGCAATGCGGGCGAAGCCGCGGGCACAGCTAGTAATCAAAATACTTCTAATACGAGAACAATTTAATATTTCCAAATAAACTCTAAAGCTTCACATATCATTTTCCGACTTTTCCACCTAAAACTCCCAAATCACAGCTGCCGAACATTTCATACAATAGGCGTTTGAACTTTGTCTAAAACGCGCATTGTTCCTGTGAACGGCGTGCCGTTTAAAATTACAATGTAAATCGTGTTTAGTGACAATTTCTCTGCATTCGCCGCAATTCAGATGCGGGGGGCAGTGTTGCGAACGCATCACTTTGACAATGGACGCGCCGAGACAATTATTGTGGACGATAGTAGCCGATAGTATGGGACGTCGCGTGCTAAAAAGTTTGGTAACTACTACCTATGTGAGACTATCAATCGATGGTTAGAGCCGGCTAGAAGCTAAGGTATTCCCTTCGTTATCTGTGCGACTTGTGATCCCTTTGATACCCAATGGTATCCAGTGATACAAACTTAAGGCTTCGTAATGAAATGCCTTCTGTTCGTAAAACATTTTAGGTTCGCGTCTGGGTGTTATATACTCAATGACATAGTTATTTTTTGGCACATAATGTAAGAGAGAACCTTGGTTCGTAAATATGTGATTGGTGTGCAATATATTGCGCATCAATTAATGGTATGAGCTTTTCATACACTAATATGATAGAGAAAAAAGATTTTATTGTTTTTTGTTTGTTTGTTTGCATTGAATATTGCAGTCTACTGCTGGACATAGGCCTCTCCAGTTGTTCGCCACTTAGGGCAAACATCTGGAGGATATACTCAGAATCGCCATGCTGAGTAGGCGGGTTGGCGATCGCAGGGCGCAGCTTCTCGCTCCCGTAACGCTGCTGCCCATCATCGGTCTGAGGTATTTAGGTACGCCTTCAGTTGTGATGGTTGTACCGCCACCATTCGGCCGCCAGCGCTTTGTATCTTATTCGGCAGGATGCACCAAGGGCAGACGAGGTTGGCTTGGAGTGAAATGATGATCTGTGGCTAGCCATGGCAGGCAGGGATGTGGCCGTATACTTCGGCGCTACCCGTGTCCCTGCAACTTGCTGCCCACTGGTGACGCAGGGGGGTTTAGTGGGTATGCCCTCCCATTTTGGGAAATGTGAGTCCCACATACTATGCCGCCTCCCCCCGGAGGTGGCATGAAGGTGTCTAATGCATTCCCCTTTAGGAAAAAAAAGGAGTGAAATGATGATAGGGCGCCTTTACATTCAAACACACACAAAGAATCTAAACATACCACAAATAAAGTCCTATTTCTATTCATACACAGACCTACTGTGCTCTCAACCATCCTGCCACTCCAGGCCCCACTAAACGTGGAAGATTTTCAGTATTCATCCCGCGGCGGCTATTTTTAGACGCATAACCTTGCACGGGCACGCTCCAGGGTTGAATACAATAAATGTGATTTGAAATTGTTTGCAATATGCAGCGGGCGGGCGGAACTGGGGCGAGGTTGCGAATTTCATACCGGGCGTTCTGTCGCCCGCTGAAATGCACTGTGCGTCACAGAGTATCATAATAGAGTACATATACTCTACTCTAGGGATGTAAGGGAGTTACCTATCATCTTTTCGCTCCAAGCCAACCTCACCTGCCCGTGGTGCATCCTGCCGAACAACAGACGAGGCGCTGGCAACCGACTGGTGGCGGTATAACCATCACAATTGAAGACGTAGCTAAATACCACAGGACGATTACGAACAGCAGCGTCATAGTAGCGAGAAGCTACGTCCTGCGATCGCCAACCCACCTGCCCAGGGTGGCGATTATGGGCATATCCTCCAGATGTTTGCCCTGAGTGGCGAGCAACTGGAGAGGCCTATGTCCAGCAGTGGGCTGCAATAGGCTGGTGATGATGTGATGATGACTCTACTCTAAAAAAATAAGAAAACTTTGTTACAATGGACATCAGAACAACACATTGACAAAACACATATTACAAGCATAGACAAAATACATAGATAATTAAGACAAAAATTAACACACAAAACGAAACGGATACGGCGTTATATTATCCAATGCAAAAAGGATATATTTATTTGTTAAGCGATCTTCATCACACCTAGTTAGTGCAACGCGGACCGATCACACTATGACAGCCTGCATAAGTGCCGCTTTACGCCCCGTTTAAAAGACCCAAGACTATAAGAAGAAAGAACACGTATGCTGTAAGAAACGAGCGTACTTCTCTTTAAAAGGCCGGCAGCGACTCCCAGAACTCGATATGAGTTGCCATGTTTTGCCACACTAGCTCGTCCGCCGCCTCTTGCATAAAAAAACTAAAGCAAATACATTCTTCAATTCAATTCCGGTTTAGTTGGTAGCTCACCTCACCCCCCTTTATACCTCTACCCTAAGGGTTGTCTGGAAGAGATCGCTTATAGCGATAAGGCCGCCTGAATTGTGCAAAAAGTGTCTGTTATACCTAGATTTAAGTAAATTGTATTTAATAATATGTATTTATTTACAAAAAAATGTATCTAAGTAAGTTTATCAGTTGTCTAGTACCCATAGTACAAGCTTCGGCTTAGTTTGGGGCTAGGTGGCGCCGTGTGGCCCAGCGTGGCATGTCTTGGGTTATTTATTTAAGAATATCTATCTATTCTTTTTAATTTTTCTATATCTTATTAAGGGATAAAATTCACGCAATCATCTTTTATTTCCACCGCGCGGCGGTAACGGGCGTGTGACGTCACAAGCCGCAGATTTATGCCAGAGTTTATTGGACGCTCCGGTCACAAGTGTTGAGCCAGTCATATTGGTTTTATTTGCTTTCCACACCTTTACCCGAGTGCTATTCATATAAGAGCCCGTAAAAGAGAATTAAACATTTATGGGAATACCGGGTTTAATAAAAATATGATGGAGACTGCTTAAGTGCGAAATGGGGAACAATTAGGGTGTTCTATGTCCTGCGATAGACTGATGACGACAATGATTGTTTAAGTTAAGTTCGCCGTTTAAGTATATTTATCGTTAGTTTAAATCGACTCACTAAATACGTGGGAGATGTAAGAGCTTACCCGCCTGGCTTGCGACTACTATACACTGGGCGAAACATTCCTGATGTTACAGCGGTTGTATTTCAAAATCAGTCGGTATACACCGTTTGATCCTGATCCTGCAAATAGCTCTGGATATACGTCCAGAGTTCTCTTGCAGCCAGTATGGTGATGACAACTGACAAATGTTTGATTTGGTTACTTCTCCGTTGTCGCAATACCTCAAGCTGTATAATGTATTAGTTACATAATATTTCACATACACAACGGCAAAATAGACCTTTTCATACCTACCAATAAGACCAAATGTACTCTTATTTCAGTGAAATAAAGTGCCATTTCATATCCTGAAATGTTAGATTCCGTTAATTGAGTTTTAAATTTCATGAATCATGACACGCGAAGTTAATAATCGTATAAAAATTGTACATTTAATAACATGGAACGAACTTATTTAGTTCATTGGCGGCTGACCAAAACTTATCAACAAGAATTAACTATCCAACCAATAAAACGAGCTATAATTCGCCGCGTAATAAAAAACTTTTCGTTATAAATGCGTAAATCAGTGTTTATCCGGTCGTATATCAGAGACGACACGACGATAATGATTTTTACAACGTCCGCCGGTATCGCAGTTCACCCTGTCAAGGGCGGCTGTAAATTACCGCCCTACACGCTGGTCCCGTGTCGTGCCCTCACCTGCCCACAGTAGGGTATATGCCAGTGGGCTATCCGCGATGTTTGTTTAGTTTTTTTTTTGTAGTGGATGGAAGACGTGCGATCTGCATGTCAATTTAATGCTAGGTTCACACGCGTGCCACGCAGCCCGGCAAGCAGCCTGGCAAGCAGCTCGGCGAGCAGCCCTGCCCTACACACTGCGCACGCACGTGCACATTCAAACAGACGAACAGCCCGTTCACATGCTTGTGCTTGTGTTTGTGCCCGTTGAATGTCGTATTAAACGCGAGCGTGTAAACGCGACATAAAGCTTTGGTAGTGAACGCTGCCTCTGAAACAGTTGTCGCAGGTCGATCCCCGCACAGTACAAACATTTGTGTGCATGAACATGTCTGTTTGTATTGGTCTCGGTGTTTGCTATAAGAAATATGTATTTGTTTATCAAGTAGGTATCAAAGTAAGTTCATCATTTGTCCAGTACCCATAGTACAAGCTTTGGCTTAGTTTGGAAGTAGATGGCGCTGTGTGTATTCCTAGGGCATACCTCATCCTTTGCTGATGTGCATGCGCGGTGGTTACTGTTTATAACCATGCATGCCCCTTGCTCAACTACAATTTTGGCGTTTCTCTACTGGACCTTCTCTGATACTGTGCGAATTTCCCCCAACGAAATAGGATGCGAGTGTACATGTCATATCCTGTTTATGTATATGATGGAGGAAATAATCAATTTATCACCAGCATACCTACTGTATTCACACATAAATGTTTGAGAAATCCCTCAGCAAGTTGGTACGTCATAGAAATCAAGATTTTTTAATTTTATTTTATTTTATTACAAAATCCACAGCTCTTAAACTAACAATTACAGAGTCTTAATTATTTTATCTTACAGCTAATAACGTATTTTAATTTTATTAATTTAAAACAATGACTTAAGGAACAACGAATTGATCGAGTGAGGTTGATGCACACATGTGTAATACACAAGATACACAAGATCAAGATACTAGGTGTAAACAAAATATGTCATGAATTAAAAACGGCAAGTTTTTTTTAATACATTGTAAAATGCCCTGGGAATTGAAATGTTTGGTGTAGGGAAAGGGATTAAATATTGGAAGATAGATTTTTTATTAAAATATGAACGTAATTCCTATTCCCACGGGAACCACCGAGAGCGGGGACGAAACGGGGAACAGAACAGGGAACCGAAGATGGAGGATTGAGGAACAAGGAACGGATAAGGATTGGATTTGGGATAGAGAAAGCTTATATTGGAATTTTGTAGCGACACTAGCGCAGAGCGTAGCTCCCCGCTCCGATGATGCTGCTGTCCGTCATCGGCCTGTAGTATTGAGCTACGCCTGCCATCAGTTGGTTGCCAGAGCCGCGTTTGTTATTGGGCAGGATGCACCACAGGCAGTTTTTTTTTATAGTGGCTCGACATAATGGCTTCCCTACGCCTGATGGTAAGCGAAAGAGAAGCCCAAGTCGCTGTGACAACGGGCAGGTAACTGGTCAGTTACCTGTCAGTTGCCACCGCCATGCCGGCCCAACCCTGACCCCCCACGTGCCCCGGGAACCCTACTCACCGGCAGAAACACGACCCAGAGGTCATTTGACTGCGGTATTCTATAGGGTGGAGGTCCTTCCCTGGACGGGCGGCTCAGTTCGAGCGAATATTCGCTATGCCCTACCTCTCTTAGTAGCAGTAGGGTGGCTTGAAGTAAGATGATACGTCGCTCTCTTACTTCACGTATCAAATAAACACGAACCATCACCATAACCAAAGCTCATATTCTGCGGAACCCATGAAAACTGCTCAATATGACACCGCGTTATCGCGAGCCGTTTACCGAGCGTTTATATTAGTGCCCGAAAATTTTATTACAGCAGTAATATTGTTATGAGAACGGGGTCAGTCGGGACCCGGCGGGGTGGGGTGGCGATCAGATACGGCGCTAACGTTCACTTGATGTGCTACGGTGTCTTGACGGCATAAATATACTCGTAGTAGAAGATCCCGCCATAGAACGACCTTCGCCGAGACGTTAATTAAATGATACCTATTTTATGCTGAATTAAATGTGTCAATAAATATAATGCATATTGGTTGGGTGGGATGTAAGGGAGGGACCCATCATCTTTTCGCTCCAAGCCAATCTCACCTGCCCGTGGTGCATCCCGCCGAACAACAAACGGGGCGCTGGCAACCGATAATGGTTGCGTATCAAGTTTCGATCCAGGTTATGATTAATTAACAATCGAAAAAACAATCAACCAAATCAGAGGTTGGCTTGGAGCGAAAAGATGATAGGCCGCTCCCTTACATCCCTGTCCCTTACATCCTCCCTTATAATCTACATTATAATATAATAAATCGGAAAGATATGTATTTTTGTATGTAACGAATAAACTCAAAAAGTACTGGAATGATTATAATAACTGTTTTTTTATTAGAAAGCTACATACCACTGAGTAACATAGGCTATGTTTTATTTAGTTTAAAAATGTTCTGAAACACCCGAAGCGAAGTGAGGGCGCGTCGCTAGTATAATATAAAATAGAATGCGTTAATCCACTATTCATAATATACCAGTAACTTCCCTCTTACATACTCCGTCCGTAATCTACTCGGCGAACACGTGACTTTCGGCCGCGTCGCGCGTTGATTACAAACGCGCGTGATATACCGCCGGGTAAACACTGATTTACGCGCGTTTCTAACGCGTTTTTATTACGAGCCGCCGTTGTGATGTGTGCACAATATTCCGGCACACCTGCCCGTGTGAGATTGTGACGTTAAATATGGTGGAATTTTGTTTTTTTGCAATGTCGGCGGTGGTAGGGTTAGGTGAGGTTTTTGGCCTTGGTTTAACCTTGTTAGGCCCAAAGTCCTCATGTGATCTAATTCGTTTTTTCTAATGTGTCTGGAAGTATGGGCCTTACGACTTCAAGATTCAACTTAGACTCTTTGTCACAATATTTAAGAATCGACTTCGACCTTAAATTTTTAGGGCTATAATATCTCTAAAAGTTTTATTTACAACTCTGAAGTCTGCGTGATTGCAATAACGCAATTTCTCCGCAAAATAACATATTGCAATTTGCGAATAGTATACACTTCACCTACCACACAGACTGATTTCAAAACGCGACTAAAGTCACTTCATAGGTATTTCGAGAGTGTACAGGAGTAGCCAGCCAAGCTAATAAGCTATACCATCGGCTAAGGATCTGAAATCACAATAAAAAAACCCATACTCGACTCCTACGACACCCATCAGAGGAAATGTTGTCGTGATTTCTATTCTTTCGTACGGAAACGTATCTAATCTATTACTCAGCTTGCGTAAGCCTATGAAAGGCTACATTTCTGGCTATCGCAGATTTATTGAGCACAATAAGGCTGTCAAGCCAATTAAACGTCGTATAATCAAAAATTCAGTTCCGTTACGTGTTGTGAATATCGCCGGTGATAGCAAAGGTCGTGGCGTGAGTCACGACAGGTAATTGTCGTGTTACCATCGTATATAGAGGCTTCAGTGCAACTTTGTGCCGTACATGTAGTAGGTAAATTGAAAAATGATCCATTTTTGTCATCGGACGAGCAGGGACAGACAAATTTATGGTGCAGGTTCCGAAAAATTCGCATATAGGGAATAGATCGCGCTCGGCCTCTACATTCATAGTGCAAACCGTTTTTTAAAGTATAGAACTCTCTACCGGAATCTGGGTTCCCAGAAAGATTATAATTTTTATTTAAGGTCGTAAGACCGAATGTTCTTTAAATACCATAGTTTAATAATTAAGCTATTGTTTCTGTAAATGTCGGTTCTATGAGGTTTGGTTTTTGAGTTCGTATTAGGCAATCATCAATTTTCTTTAAGTACCTACCTCATTAATTAACCTGTTCTAGGACTTATGTACCAAACAAAAAAATGATATATTATGTTCCGCATTACGGAGAACGAATGGATCTTGAAAAAAATCTCCAAACAAAATTACGTAGAGACATAATAAAAAGGTTCCTGAAGCGAGGCATATTAAATTACCGACGACTTTCATCTTTGCCGAAGCACCATAAAATTTATGTCGACAAGTGTGCCTTAAAAGAGATTTTTTTATAGTGATACAACATGTAGTATGTAAGGGAGCGGCCTATCATCTTTTCTTAGTTTCTGCCGCTCTTTTCGTTCTGCGTACCTCTGAGCTCTGGAATGAGCTCCCATCCGCGGTGTTTCCTGATCGCTTCGACTTGTCCTTCTTCAAACGTGGTCTATAGAACTCTTTCCTCACGGCAGGCAGCGGCTAAGCTGTGCCCCTGGCATTGCAGAGTCTATGAGCGACGGTAACCGTTTAACATCAGATGGGAAGCTCGCTCGTCTGCCACCCAAAAAAAAAACTTTCATTCATTGAAAGTTGATTCCCTCCCTATCACAGCGACTCGCACCAACACCCGCAATTCTTATCACACAAAGCCCGAACCCCCATCCACAATAAACACACCACATTTAACTCCATATTTACGATAACGGAAACGAACAATATGTCATGTTGTCCCGCTCGCACTTGACATTGTCTTAAATGCCGGCCAACTTAGCTTGAACTTGGAGCTCTTATGAACACTTCTTAAGGGTATGCAACATACGCAGAACGCTCAACGGATCTTTTATGATTTCACGACAAGAATCCTATCGTTAATCATTATATCCTTTTGTAAATTAGTATGTCTAGAGTCATTATCAATAAGTAAATTTTGAATCTCTGCACTTAAAACGTTTAAAAAAATATATAAAATATAACTTTTTAGTTTAAAAAACTTCATATTAAATGCTTTAATAGCCTATGATTAAGTTAACACTTTGCTTTGAATTTAAAATTTAAGTAAAATGACTAATTATAAGGTAAATTTAAAAAATTGTCATTTCTAAATGGTCTCAGGTTTGGATATACTGGGTGACGCTCCTAAGACCAATAAAACGGCTGCCGTACAACCAGTAAAATAGCTGCCGGCTCGCCTGATGGCAAAGTGTACAATATTACAAAATACTACAGAAATGAAAAAGGTATTAGAAAGTATAAGTGTAGTTATACTTTCGTATACTTTTGTCATCCTTATGGCATATCTGCATAGTACACTTCTGGTGGAAGACCACCCTAAACTGGGAGATGATAAAGATAAGAGGGGTCAGGTTACACTGGTCGGTATGTACGCTACTTGGATGGAATCCAAAGTGTCGCAAAAGGCGCCACTTAACGTTACATCACTGTTTTGGTAACGTATACATTGTGTATGAGTTACGCGTTACGTGACAGAGATGCGTTACAGACTTATTTGTATGACGATTTGTACATTGTAGTAACTTTCTTCTGCTTATAAGCTGCAGGATATAGAGGAAGACCGAAAAAGGAATGGATGGACTGTGTGAGAAATGATATGCGTGTCAAAGGTGTGAGTGTGCAGATGACGGCCTATAGAAGAGAGTGGAAGTTGTCTAGTACCCATAGTACAAGCTTCGGCTTAGTTTGGGGCTAGATGGCGCTGTGTGGCCCAGCGTGGCATATCTTGGGTTATTCCTTCTATATCTTCTATTTCAATAGCGCTGCGCCGCCGCCTGATAGAATGGCGGCACACCTCGGGAGGACGTAGCCTAAACTGTCTCAGCCTGTTTAGCCAGGTCATTAGATCTCTTACATTGTAGAAACCTGTCCCTTACTACGTCTTTCAACTCGCGTTCTCCAATCGAGAAAGTTGTGCACGGATTCTGAATTAAAATCGGGCACACAAAATGTGGTAGGGCGCCCATTGATAAATAAATTGAAGTACTTTGATAATTGGAAAAGTTTTAACAGAAGTTTTAATTTATAATCGCCTACTACCAAAATAAACATGTTCTTGTATGTTTTATGGTATTAATATTTGTATTTTGCATAGCGAATAATAATTTAAACTTAGGTTACGAGTAGGTAATAATGCTTGGGCTTTATGCGCCAACAAATCCAAGGATTTAAACATTTCGTGGGGGGTTGGGGTTCGGTCGGCTTGGCGGTAGCAACTGACAGATAACTGACCAGTTACTTGCCCGTTTTCACAGCAACTTGGGCTTTTCTTTCGCTTTTCAGTAGGCATAGGGAAGCCATTTTGTCGACCTAATATATAAAAAAAATATTTGATTGCAGTTTTCTACCTATTGCGGTATTTGATATCATATAAATTTTTATAAAGATTTTATCATAATCAGTTCTCAAAGATGCCTATATTAAACAAAATTTTAATTAAATGATTTAAGAAACTTATGCTTTAGGATTTTTTAATTAATGATTTTTTGTAATTGGTCAATAAAATATCACAATAAACTCATGGTTTTCGGACTCTCTGAGACTACGCAAAGTTTGTCTGAAAGTAATCGCTCATCGCCGATAAGCCACCCTGAATTGTAAACAACAATTTATTGTATAAGAAAGGTTGGGCATAGCGAATCTTCGCTCGAATTGAGCCGCCCGTCTGGGGAAGGACCTCCACCCTATAGAATACCGCAGTCAAATGACCTCTGGGTCGTGTTTCTGCCGGTGAGCAGGGTTTCCGGAGCTCGTGAGGGGTTAGGGCTGGGCCGGCATGGCGGTGGCAACTGGCAGGTAACTTACCAGTTACTTGCCCGTTGTCACAGCGACTTGGGCTTCTCTTTCGCTTCCCATCAGGCGTAGGGAATCCATTATGTCGTGCCACTATAAAAAAAAAACTCTACCTATCTCTATCATGCGATTATATACTAACAACCCACAACTAACACCAGACTCCTAGTCGAGTAAATAAAATAATATTAATCTTCCGTTTAAGCTCAAATACGTTCCCCGAGATAGTTCTAAAAGAAAATCCTATCGGACATACTGCTAGTTCAAAATGAAATACAGTGACACAATAGTGGAACCACAGTCCAAAGCTGAAACTATATAAAACAACTCAAAAGCAGTGAACTCGAATGCACAAAACGACGCAGAGTATCACAAGAAATCTAATATTACAACAATTCGCACAAACGCTCACAGAAAGCTTTAATATCTCTCGCATAAAGACTTCCATCTGGTGAATGAAAAGCAAACTATATTTCAACAAAATACAAACTATATTATTTCTTGCACAAAGAGAGCCTCTTTGACACAATAGGGGAAAACTTGTTTACATTACCGACTGCATCTGATGGGCTAGGACAGGCGCAATCAAGCTCGGACGGCGCTTGAGAGATGGGAGATAGCGGGGCTGTTCAGTGAAAAAAACAAACATATTTTATCTCCGCCTTCTAAGATAGATCATCATCATCATCAGCAGCATGCGGCAGTCCACTGCTGGACGTAGACCGTAGGACGTAGGCGTCCCGTGTCGGGTATTTATTTCTGCCTTAAATTGAAATAGTTTTACCGCCATTTATAGTACAAGCTTCGGCTTAGTTTAGGGCTAGATGGCGCTGTGTGGCCCAGCGTGGCATGTCTTGGGTTATTTATTTATTTTTAAAAAAAGAAATTAATTTAAATTTTAATATTCATCCAAATGTAATTTATACCCACATTTTTTTGGTAAATAAATTGTTCTTTATCTGTGCTACAGCTATGCAAAATGGTGATGCGAGCTGTTCACTCAACGAACACACACTGGTTTTCAGCCATCACCAATCTTAAGAGAGGTAGGGCATAGAAGAGAGGTAGGGCATAGCGAATCTTCACTCGAATTGAGGCGCCCGTCCGGGGAAGGACCTCCACTCTATAGAATACTGCAGTCAAATGACCTCTGGGTCGTGTTTCTGCCGGTGAGTAGGGTTTCCGGAGCTCGTGGAGGGTTAGGGTTGGGCCGGCATGGCGGTGGCAACTGACCAGTTACTTGCCCGTTTGTCACAGCATTTGGGCTTCTCTTTCGCTTTCCATCAGGCGTAGAGAAGCCATTATGTCGAGACACTATAAAAAAAAACTAGCTATTTAGGAACGAATAGATAAATAGATACTGTTTATTGCACACCAAAAAATTACTTAGAACTAGGTAAAATATCCAATTGTTGTAAGTTTATTAGTTGTTTAATAGACATAATACAAGCTTTGGATTAGTTTGGGGCTACATAGCGCTGTCCGATTCAGCGTGTCATGTATTTTGTTATTTATTTATTTATCATTAGAAGGGAAGCTACTCCGCTGTCCCATTTAAAAAAATGAAATAAGGGATCATATGAAACGCAATCGCTTATACCTTTCGCCAAAACCCTGGAGGGTCGACAGTTGATTGCGTTTGTAGTAGAATTTTAAGAACACGGCGCGGCAGCATTGTGGACATTCCGTTCAGCCCTCGCTGGCTGATTAATTTCGCGTTCAGTGTTCAGCGGTCGATGTTCAGCGGTCGGT
This sequence comes from Conogethes punctiferalis, assembly GCA_031163375.1. Lineage (NCBI taxonomy): Eukaryota > Metazoa > Arthropoda > Insecta > Lepidoptera > Crambidae > Conogethes > Conogethes punctiferalis. The sequence goes on along the minus strand of CM062081.1, from coordinate 15,380,623 downwards.
GTTCAGCGCTAGGTGTTCAGTGTTAAGTGTTCGCTGTGGAGTTCGAGTTTGTTCTTGTTGTTCGCATGTCTTTGGTATTCTATGACTTGGGAATACCTAGATCCACCGTTACCTACATTCGAATGTCAAAAACGTCCGATGTTTTTACATTTTTCATTTTTATTTCAGTTTCTCTTTCATCTCTAATAAATTTTGATATGTTATGGCATAAATATTTGAACGTAATAAACCTATTTTTTACAAACATTTGTTGTGATGAAAGGGAATTTACATTTTTGCCACAACGACTCATAACAAAAACGTACTTATCTGTGGATATATTTTTTAAATATAAATTAAATAACTTAAGACGCTACACTGGGTCACACAGCGCCATCTAGTTCCAAAGTAAGTCAAAACGTACTAGACGAATGATAAAGTGTGCGAGGATCAAATCCGCGACTATGGTTTCAATGAAAGCGTTTACTCAGCGATAGAGTTAAACTGGTCAATGTTCGAACATACATACATAACGTCACGCCTTTCTCCCAGAAGGGTAGGCAGAGACCACATCCTTCCATACGTTCAGACACATACTATAATTATAAACAACGTCTCAAGTCGATACATGTACCGTGAACTACAAACATCATGGACCCGGCGAGGTGGCGGAAGTCATGAGCAATCATCAGCGGGGCAGAAACACAAACAGTCTTGATTACGACTCCGATTAATCATCCAGTTTGTTTTGCAGTCCGTGACGTACTCGCTAGTGGTGCGTGCCGACTTTTGTCGATAAGTAAAAGATGTAGGGCATAGAAAATCTTCGCTCGAATTGAGCTCGAACCTCCATAGAATATCGCAGCCGAACGACTTCCGGGGACGTGTTTCTGCCGTTCAATAGAAAGAAAGAAAGAAAGAAAGAAAAAAATGTTTATTAGGTACCCAAAAATACACAGTAAGTAGTACAATAGAGTGTTAATAGGGTCTCCGGAGCTCGTGGGGTTTAGGGTGGGCCGGCATGGCGGTGGCAACTGACAGGTAACTGAACAGTTACTTAGTGTCAATTAGGGCAAGAAATTGTCGCTCCACCTGGCCTACAGTCCGTTTGCCGAGAAGCGGTATCCTCTTGCCCTGCGATCGCCAACCCGCCTGCCCAGCGTAGCGATAATGGGTATATCCTCCAGAAGTTTGCCCTAGGGGGCGAACAACTGGAAAGGCCTATGTCCAGCAGTGGACTGCAATAGCCTGATGATGATGATGGTATCCTCTCTAGAACTCGTATTAAAGCTTTCGTATGAAACCCTATTTTTTTTAAAGCAATCGACAGCTTCGTTAGTGCAATTGGAGCTTTAATGCTGTGAAGATTTAACTGTAAATGTCGAATTCACATTCATGAACACACATTCAGATTAGTTTTTATCGACCATCCCCCAACACTACCGAATTCCCCGGCTCCTCCTTTGATTATTTTGGCGATCAGTGAATAATAACTGGGATTTAGTGACCTAAATGGCCATTGAGGATTTGTTGTGAGCGAACGTGGCAAACAAAAGTTGCCCGATAGTTGCCGTCGTAGTTTGTTCGAATGGCTTCTACTTTTTGAAATGGCCACAGTTTGGCACGGGGAAGCTTTAAGCGGTTATAATTTTGGAACGGGAATAAAAGGTGAAATTTAACAAATGGCCCTTTCGGCTTTTGAAACACCGTTGGGTTCCCGTCGTTTGTCATGGTGTTATTTATCTTCTTTGTGTAACTTGTGATTGTGGTAAAATGGTTACTCGTGGCAGTGTGTTTTGTGAATTTTCAAAAATCTTCGATCGTTATATACACGTACCTGTAAGTTCTCAGTATTTATTCCTGATCGTTACGACTTGGCCCTCTTCAAACGTGGTCTAAAGAGAGTACCTATTTTTTTTTAGAGGTGAATGCATTAGGCACCGTCATGCCACCTCCGGGGGGAGGTGACATGGTATATGGGACTCACTCCTCCTGAAATGGGAGGGTATACCCACTAAACTGTGTCGCCAGTGGGCATCAAGTTGCAGGGACACGGGTAGCGCCGAAGCATACGGCCGCATCCCTGCATGCCCTGGCCAGCCGCAAATGACAAGCGGCCGGCACTCCTGGTCCGGGGAGGGCATACCCCTACCCTCGGCTTTCGAGGAGCAATAGGGTGCTCCCCGGGCGGACCTCGTGCTAAAGAGAGTACCTTGCTTAAGGTGGGCAGTGGCTTGGCTGGCCCTACAGAGCCTGTAAGCGTTGGTAAACGACGGACGATAACCTAAATCTAACATAAATCTGCTCTCTGTATGACCTAAAGGTTAACTGGTAGAGTATACTCCTAGCATTAAGTTCGCCTTTTGTACCATTTTATGCAATAAGTTTAAATAGATAAATAAAACTTAGGCTGCCATTCACAGGAACATAATAAAAAAAAGTTTTTTGTGCTATCTGCTGCCTGTGATTTCGTCTGTGTTTCTATTGTGTGAAACTAACTTCGTCTTACTTATTGCATGCATAAGTATAAAAGGTAATTTTAAATTACAAAAAAAAACTACGAGTAGGTATAAGGTATATAAAATCTTCATTTTTTACGTTTAGACTTCAAAAACATATCCTCTATATTGTATATTTAGTTCATCATCATCAGCCCGTGTCAGTCCACTGCTGGACCTAAACCTCTCCTACTAGTTAAACCTAACCAACTATAAACTTCTATTAAGAAGAGAAGTTGTACCCGATAACTTCTCTTCTAGATGCTATCACCAATCCCGTCTGCACCCAAGTACTCAGCAAACAGAGCCAAAACACCTAAATGTGTTTTAAACTCATCGTATTTGTGGAACAATCGATCAACCAGGATCTTGGGTGAGCCACTCAAATCTGGAATTATAGATAATCCTGAAGTGTTCTCAAGAGCGAGTAGTGATTACTGAGGGAATCGCTCGGAGGGCGGCGGGGGGAGGGGCGTCCTACAAACACGGATTGAGATGACTGGGACTGACGCCCGCGGGCTGGGAGCGTGGTGCAAGGGTTGGGATGTTGCGACACTGAGGTAGCGTTAGACATGAAGTGTTTGGGACCAGACGTGGCCGACATGTCGGGTTAAAAATGGTTATATTCATGTGCAATGCGCCCAAATTCTTGTCTTAAGATGCAACGTCTAATTTTAAAAGTTACTTATGCGTTGAACGCTCTTGATGCTTATATGCGTCGGTAACAATAGCCTTACATGTTTCATTTCCAGAGTTATTAGGATTAAAGAGCGTTTTGTCTTCTCACATAGATTTCAAACAAAAAAATTATCGGAAATCCTGTTGCAAAGTGACGTAGCAACGCTTAATGATTTTTTCCGTACATAATAATCAAGGCGAATGTTCTGAGGAACAATTTGAATTTATGAATCACACATTTCCTTAATGGAACTACGCGTGCAGTCGATAAGTTGTAGACGTTTTCGGTTAATCTTTAATGTGCACACCCAGTTTCATTTGAGTTCTGTCTTTCTTGAGAAAGTTATTTTTTTTATGACAGAGGGGAAAAACGGGCCTGATGGTCACCTGATGGTAAGTGATCACTTCAACCCATAGACACCGCAACACCAGGGGAGTCACAGGTGCGTTGCCGGCACTTGAAAAATCTGTGGGCTCGGTTCTTGAAGGTCCCTAGGTCGTATCCATTCGGAATTGCAGCCGGAAGCTGATTCCAAAGAGCAGCTGCACGAGACAGAAAATTGCGCGCAAAACGCACTGTGGAAGTTCCCGCCGCTAACTACTCCCTGTTACAAAAAAGTATTTTTTTTCTTCACTACGGGTTTGCGCTTGGCCACAATTCAACTGGTGTTAAGTGATGAAGCACACTTAACCAGAAATTACCGATTCACTCTCCACTTGAATACCTAAAGGTTGTGTGTCTTCGAAAACAAAGAGTCCAGCAAGGAGTTTCATAGTTTGGCCGTTCGCACTAAGAAAGTAGAGGCGAACCGCACCGTGCGAGTCCTTGGGACCGGCACTATAAAACGGTGCCTCTTGGCCGCATCTCTACTCGTCCGGTATTGTAAATACATATGACGCTTTTGCTCATAACTTATACCGCACCCGAGTAGCGGTCGGCTGGTACTTAAGACAGCCCGTGATTATGTCGGGTCACGCGGCGGATCTCTATGTACCAATGGGCCGAGCTCATTTTTATGTATCCAATTTACATTGTTCAGCGTACAAATATTATTAAGAAAAGGTTATATTTAGATGATTGATCAATAACTACGCAAAAAAAGTATACTCGGTCAAAGCTGACGGAGTGTACTTTGTACGTTAGCTAGGCAAAAGTCATTTACTTGAAAATACTCGTAGCACAGAAACTTGATATCTTTGCCACATGCCCACAAGGCAAAAAAAAACACTTTTTTAAAAATTTGGAATCATTAGTTTATTGCACACCAAAAAATAGACATAAGAGTATGCAAAATATTCATTAGTTGAGCAAATTTAGTGATCTTTATTGCTTGAGTCAAGTTCTCTTAGGCACGTTTCATATAATTTTATAATGAAGGCCCTCATCATCACGAGGTTAATATTAAGTGTAATAATTTGCTTTTAATAAATAAATAACTCAAGATGCCTAGATGGGTTACACAGCACCATCTAGTCCCAAAACTAAGCTGAAGCTTGTACCGTGGGTACTAGACAACTTATTAATTTACTTTTTTTATGCTAGAAGCGGAGGAAGAAGCTACGCCCTGCGATCGCCAACCCGCCTGCCCAGCGTGGCGATTATGGGTATATCCTCCAGAAGTTTGCCCTAGGCGGCGAACAACTGGAGAGGCCTATGTCCAGCAGTGGACTGCAATAGGCTGATGATGATGATGATGATGCTGTTAGAAGCGGCAAACAAGCAAGTGTGATGTCTGATGGTAAGCAGTCAACACCGCCCATGGACACCCAACTCAAATCGAGTTTACTTAGATACTTTTTTATATCTATCTGTCTATGTGACATTTAAAATTACTTCGCATATAAAACTACATCCGCTTAGGAAAACTCAGAAGCGTTTCTGCTGGAATATTAGCCGTCATTGCGAGCCGGTTAAGTGGCTCACCCGGGCTCCGGGCCGGGTGAGAAGAGCCCGCAATGAGCCCTACTGTCAAGTCCGTTCCTTAATCCGGACGACGCTTGGGGTAACAATGGGGACGTGACTAGATATATTCGGGGAAATGGCGTTGTATCTTAATTCTTATGTGTATGTTAACATTTTTTATGGTGATAGTCGGTGAAAGAAGTGCTGTTATACTAGATGCGGCCCTTCGTTAATATAATGTTGGTATATGATATTTATAAGCTACATCACTGTAATGTTTTATTTAAGTCCGCACGGGTGCAATACTATATGCTTAATATATTATGCACATTAACCTTCCTCTTGAATCCCTCTATCTATTAAATAAAACCGCATCAAATCTGTTGCGTAGTTTTAAAGATATAAGGATAGGGACACGTCCCACCACCTTCCCATGGCCATACCAACCCTCAGGTTATACTGGCCAAATCTTGGGAGATGGGCGCGGATATTGCGTGTGGCCAGGCACTCTGCACTCCACCGCGCGCAATTTCTTGACTCCCTACAAATTCTTTAGATTTTTCCTGTGTTCCTTTTCATACTTTCCCCCTTTCTGGGGGCTACACACCACTCTTACGAGTGGCACCTTCTGGCGCCAGGCAGTTCGGGCGGGTCCTCCTTTTGTGCCACTGACATGCGAACTCTCGCAGCCTGCGGAAGTTCGTCTCAGTGGAAACGAGATCAGGGTCGAGCGGGGCCTGTAAGGATAGGGACAGATAGACAACAAAAGCGACTTTGTTTTATACTATGTAGTGATTGGGAGTACAAATATTCAAACCTCTCACTCGATCATCTAATTCCCCAAACCGCATTAAACATTTTCCGTTGCGAAATCCCGACATTATCTATAAATTAACTGAGCCATCGTGAAATCTGTCCGTGAGCCAAGTTTATCAGCCGCCGTCTAAGAGCGACCCGCAAGGCTATTGATTTAATTGTCATTCTTGATTGATTATAATCGTAATTGAATTCTTCTGTCGTCGTCGTGTTTATGTACCGGTCCTATTAATCATGGTTAGGGACTATTTACTGAATTTAAACGAGTTTTTTTGGTGGCTGAGTATTACCTATGTTTTTTTTTATAAATAACCCAAGACATGCCACGCTGGGCCACACAGCGCCACCTAGACCCAAACTAAGCCGAAGCTTGTACTATAGGTACTAGACAACTGATAAACTTACTTAGATACATTTTTTTTTGTAAATAAATACATAATATACATAGAAAACACCCAGACCAATACAAACAGAAATGGTCATGAACACAATTGTTTGTACTGTGCGGGAATCGAACCCACGACCCTTGGCTCAGAGGGCAGAGGTCACTACCAAATGAGCTATCGAGCCAGTCCTATGTGTGTATGCTGAAGATGTGATGGGGAGATGTAAGATATAAGGTTGCTAACAACAACAGCCTATTACAGTCAACTCCTGGACGTAGGCCTCTCCAGTTGCTTGCTACTTTGATGTGATAATCGCCACGCTGAGTTGGCGGATTGGCGATCGTAGGATGTAGCTTCTTGCTCCGGTGACGCCGCTGCCCGTCATTGGCCTGTGGTGTTTAGCTACGCCTTGAATCGTCGTGGTTAAACCTCCACTCCACCAGTCCGTTGTAAGAACCTCGTCTGCTATTCAGCAGGACACACTCACTTTGCGAGGGTGGCTTAGAGCGAAGAGATGATATTTCGCTCCCTTACATATAATAAGCTAGTATTTTAGTTTAGTTAAATTTGCGACAATACGATTATATCTTCAAAGAATGTTTTCAGAATAATGTCTAGCTGAGAGTGAAGGGCGGTTAGTATTTGTAGATACTATTTATCAATAAACTAAGTAATGGAATTTACTTCCATCAAGTCATTTAGTCGAGAATAGATTAATTACAATTTGGGACCCGGAACGATATACGTACGAATCCACTTTATAAGCTTTTAAAAGTTAAATCAATAGTCCTTTGGGAAGGGCTGTTTGGGGTCCAGTGGGAAACTGAGCAATCGCTTAGTTAAATTTGAATTAACGTTCTGCCTTCTAAGGTTATTCAATACGAAAAATCTCAGTGGTATTTTATAAGTACTCCAAAAAGTGAAAGATTTTGGGTTGAATTCCCAGTCTAGGTATGTTGGAAAGTGATATTTCTAACCGTCGATCGTTATTTTTATCAAAGCCTTTGAATAAGTTTTCTTGACTTGAAAAAAGTAACTACAGAATTTCTAGCATGTTCTTCTCAGTAAGCAGGTAATCTCAAAACCTTGTGGTACAGTTATTTCAATCAGGGCTCCGTAAGTTTGTCTTACCCTAAGATAAATAAAAATATTTTTTTTATTCCTATTTGGATCACAAATGTGAAGAGACGTGAAGGTTCAGCATATCATGGGTATATTTCTTCATTATTAAATTACGGCCTATTAATTTGGGGCAATTCTGTGGACAGTTCTAAGCTCTTTATTGCCCAGAAGAAATGCATTCGTGCTATGTGTGGGAAAACTCCCCGAGAATCTTGTAGGCCTCTATTCAAGTCTTTAGGTATTTTACCCTTTCCGTGCATGTACATTCTCGAAACAGCCACGTTTGTTAAAAGTAACTTACATCTGTTTAGAACGTCGAATTCTGGAAGTTATAGGAGTGCGCGTGACCCTTACAAATTAGTTTATAATAATAGTCCAAATTTAACACACTACCTCAGACAATGTGACGCAATGTGTGTAAAAATATTTAACGCGCTTCCTAAGTTTATTAAAATGTATCCTAAAAGATCATTTAAGAGCATGTTAAGTAAGTGGCTAAAAGAAAAAACCTTCTACTCTTTAGATGAGTTCTATAATTTCAGCAAATATACACGTGAATGATTGTTAATTAAAGTATTAACAATTATTCACGTGTATTATTATAATAAAAAACCTAGTATGTGCGTATATACGTGTGTAACCTAATGTGTGTGTATAAAAATACTACTTGATATACTTGTATGTACGAATTTGCATGCCAATTTTGGTTAAGCATGTGGACTTTTATATTTATGTAACATCTATGTGTACCATGCTTTTAGCAAATAAATATTCTATTCTATTCTATTCTTGTGTTCATTTGACAAATAGCAATCAGAGGTAAATACGATTTTTAAATGTATTTATGAGAGGTAGGGCATAGCGAATCTTCGTTAGAATTGAGCCGCCCGTCCGGGGAAGGACCTCCACCCTATAGAATACCACAGTCAAATATTAGGGTGTAGTATGAGTAGGGCTTCCGGAGCTCGTGGGGGGTTAGGGTTGGGCCGGCATGGCGGTGGCAACTGACCAGTTACTTGCCCGTTGTCACAGCGACTTGGGCTTCCCTTTCGCTTTCCATCAGACGTAGGGAAGCCATTATGTCGAGCCACTATATAAAAAAAATGTCATAGCGACGCTGTGATGCTAAACAGCTCGACTTAGCATATTTCCATACTATGTACCAACAATGGAGGTTGCTGTGGTCCATTTTACATTTATCTAATTAGAATGTACAGCATTAGATTCTAGTACAAACACGGCTCGAAAAAAAACACACACGAAATTTAATTTCGGTTAAAAGCCAAAAATACTTCAGCCGCCACGTAATTTCGTTTTTAACTCGCCACGTTAAAGTTCAAAGTTGTTTACGCATCTGATTTCAGCGCTTAAAATACACGAGAGCAAAGGTCAATACTCACTGGCTTTGGCAAAACATCCCAAAGTTCATTCGGGCTATCAATTTTTTAATTCGCCATTGATCAGTGGGTGTGGTTCAGATCGCGCTTGGCCGGTCCTGTACCTGACCTTAACCCCATCTTGATGAGGGTCCACTCGTCCGGGGCCGGGATGAAGTCATCCCGGGGGAATGTGGGCGATGTATGTACGTATCTTATGTAGTATACACGTTATTTCGTTCCGATGTCGCGGAGGTAAATTAGTTGGGCGAGTGTTTTAAATTGGTGTATGGGAATTGCTTTTGGGTACTTATATGTTATAGATAGATACTAAATCTATATATAAGTACCTAAAATAATAAAGTAAGTAAGAACTATGGATGTAAGATTTGGCTGACAAAGAAATTCTTTCCTTTGGGTATATTAATATTGTTTAAAGTCAGTTGGGAGTGGCCAAAAGGGTTTCCTCTTTGACATTTAGAGAGGTTCCTTCGAAGATAGCCGAAAGGTACATTATAATATATTATTTGGTAAGGTGCGTTGCTATGGCTAGAGATGTTTTGAGTTGGTTAAGGACAAAAATTATAAGAGGGCCTTTCTGTTCAAATCTGACTTAGTTAATCAGCTGGCTATACACAATTCATCGACTCAGCTGGTAGGTACATAAACGTACACAAACCTGCTCTGTTCGATCAATAGGAGACCTTAAATATAAGCCATTGTAGCTGAGATTCGGTTATGGAAAACCTAAACTCACATACAAAGAAACAAAACAGGAAATTGTTGTCTTTCTGCTCCTTTCGATAAATTAGATTGTATATTTTTAATTTGATCCAGGCGATGGTGGCGCGCACCAAGAGGTTTAGTTCCTCGTTCCTGCCCCGTGCCATTAAGTCATGGAATGCCCTTCCAGCTCATGTGTTTCCTTCCTCTTACAATCCTGGGTTCTTTAGGCGGGGCGTGAAACGGCATCTCGGTGGGCCTTCGGGGTGAGGGCGACAGGCGCAATGGGCTCTATTGTGTCTGTCGACCTAACTTTTGGACCTCACGACCGCTTACCATCAGGTGGAGTGAGGCCATCCTGAAAGCTCTTCTTATAAAAAAAAAAAAAATTGAAAAAAATCTGTACAAACTGGCGTACATTGAGAGAAGCCTATGTCCAGCAGTGGACTGTTAGAGGCTGTTGATGTTGTGCATACTATTTATTAATTAATTGATTTAATATACAACAATTAACGAGATAGTTTCACAGGGTTCGCTAAGTTTATTGGAGTAACATTACAATGTTATCTGGATGCGGTTCTGATAACAAAAGGCCACGGATTAATTCCGCCCCAATATTTGTGCAGAAGCGATTCGGGAGAACTGGGGGGAGGCACCCCTAGTTACCAGGGCTGCTGAAATTAGATACTGATATAGTGTCTGGCTTGTTATTTAGACTATCCTAAGGTTCATTAATAGTTTTTTTTTTAAATTAGATCACTGTGTCATTTTAAATGACAGATGCAATAAAGTCATGTACGTAGAAAATAAACAAAGTATGGAAAATAGGAATCGTTGAATCAATTTGTACATATAAGATAGATTATATATCCTTTATCGCACACCATTATAATCTACTTAGGACTAGCTATAATAGACATGTATGTACAATTAAGGCGGTCTTATCGTTATAAGTGATGTTTTTCAGACAACCTTAGGGTAACGTGCTTGCAAGTAATACTTGCATTCCAAATAGGTGGTAGTTGTCCAGCTCGTGTGTAACATTATTCGCACATTTACATCTATCCGTTCCAACTGTCACGTTTATAATACTGGCGACCCACCCCGGCTTCGCAAGGGTGCAATTTTATATGCATATTTTTACACATAAAGCTTCCTCTTGAACCCCACTACCTACCTATAAAAAACCGCATCATAATCCTTTAAAGATATAAGCATACATAAAGACAGACAGACAACAAAAATACTTTGTTTTATACTATGTAGTGATTGGGAGTACAAATATTCAAACCTCTCACTCGATCATCTAATTCCCCAAACCGCATTAAACATTTTCCGTTGCGAAATCCCGACATTATCTATAAATTAACTGAGCCATCGCGAAATCTGTCCGTGAGCTAAGTTTATCAGCCGCCGTCTAACAGCGGGTCGCAAAGCTATTGATTTAATTGTCATTCTTGATTGATTATAATCGTAATTGAATTCTTCTGTCGTCGTCGTGTTTATGTACCGGTCCTATTAATCATGGTTAGGGACTATTTACTGAATTTAAACGAGTTTTTTTGGTGGCTGAGTATTACCTATGTTTTTTTTATAAATAGCCCAAGACATGCCACGCTGGGCCACACAGCGCCACCTAGACCCAAACTAAGCCGAAGCTTGTACTATAGGTACTAGACAACTGATAAACTTACTTAGATACATTTTTTTTTGTAAATAAATACATAATATACATAGAAAACACCCAGACCAATACAAACAGAAATGGTCATGAACACAATTGTTTGTACTGTGCGGGAATCGAACCCACGACCCTTGGCTCAGAGGGCAGAGGTCACTACCAAATGAGCTATCGAGCCAGTCCTATGTGTGTGTGCTGAAGGTGTGATGGGGAGATGTAAGATATAAGGTTGCTAACAACAACAGCCTATTACAGTCAACTCCTGGACGTAGGCCTCTCCAGTTGCTTGCTACTTTGATGTGATAATCGCCACGCTGAGTTGGCGGATTGGCGATCGTAGGATGTAGCTTCTTGCTCCGGTGACGCCGCTGCCCGTCATTGGCCTGTGGTGTTTAGCTACGCCTTGAATCGTCGTGGTTATACCTCCACTCCACCAGTCCGTTGTAAGAACCTCGTCTGCTATTCAGCAGGACACACTCACTTTGCGAGGGTGGCTAAGAGCGAAGAGATGATATTTCGCTCCCTTACATATAATAAGCTAGTATTTTAGTTTAGTTAAATTTGCGACAATACGATTATATCTTCAAAGAATGTTTTCAGAATAATGTCTAGCTGAGAGTGAAGGGCGGTTAGTATTTGTAGATACTATTTATCAATAAACTAAGTAATGGAATTTACTTCCATCAAGTCATTTAGTCGAGAATAGATTAATTACAATTTGGGACCCGGAACGATATACGTACGAATCCACTTTATAAGCTTTTAAAAGTTAAATCAATAGTCCTTTGGGAAGGGCTGTTTGGGGTCCAGTGGGAAACTGAGCAATCGCTTAGTTAAATTTGAATTAACGTTCTGCCTTCTAAGGTTATTCAATACGAAAAATCTCAGTGGTATTTTATAAGTACTCCAAAAAGTGAAAGATTTTGGGTTGAGTTCCCAGTCTAGGTATGTTGGAAAGTGATATCTCTTAACCATCGATCGTTATTTTTATCAAAGCCTTTGAATTAGTTTCCTTGACTTGAAAAAAGTAACTACAGAATTTCTAGCATGTTCTTCTCAGTAAGCAGGTAATCTCAAAACCTTGTGGTACAGTTATTTTAATTAGGGCTTCGTAAGCTTGTCTTACCCTAAGATAAATAAAAATATTTTCTTTATTCCTATTTGGATCACAAATGTGAAGAGACGTGAAGGTTCATGTATCTCGTGTTCATTTGACAGATGTCAATCCGAGGTAAATACGAGTTTTGTATTTATGTTATAGCGACGCTGTGATGCTAAAAAGCTCGACTTAGCATATTTCCATACTATGTACCAACAATGGAGGTTGCTGTGGTCCATTTTACCCTTTATCTAATTAGAATGTACAGCATTAGATTCTAGTACAAACACGGCTCGAAAAAAAAACACACACGAAATTTAATTTCGGTTAAAAGCCAAAATACTTCAGCCGCCACGTAATTTCGTTTTTAACTCGCCACGTTAAAGTTCAAAGTTGTTTACGCATCTGGTTTCAGCGCTTAAAATACACGAGAGCAAAGGTCAATGCTCACTGGCTTTGGCAAAACATCCCAAAGTTCATTCGGGCTATCAATTTTTTAATTCGCCATGGATCAGTGGGTGTGGTCCAGATCGCGCTTGGCCGGTCCTGTACCTGACCTTAACCCCATCTTGATGAGGGTCCACTCGTCCGGGGCCGGGATGAAGTCATCCCGGGGGAATGTGGGCGATGTATGTACGTATCTTATGTAGTATACAGGTTATTTCGTTCCGATGTCGCGGAGGTAAATTAGTTGGGCGAGTGTTTTAAATTGGTGTATGGGAATTGCTTTTGGGTACTTATATGTTAGGTATAGATAGATACTAAAGCTATATACTTATAAGTACCTAATATAATAAAGTAAGTAAGAACTATGAATGTAAGAGATGGCTGACAAAGAAATTCTTGCCTTTGGATATGTCACCGGAAAATAGCAAGAATCGTAAGTTGATCAATTTCCTAGTTAGTTGATTAACTTTCGGAATATAACAAACGGTAGTTGAAATGTATTATTTAACGCAATGGATTTCAGTTAATTGATCAACTTAAGGTAGCGTGGCAGTAATTTAATAATTTACGATTTTGACACAAGTAAAATCATCCTCTAATGGGCCAATAGTTGCTCAATGTACTATTTAACGGTGCACTAGTACCCGTAACTTAATACACTGTTCCCTGATTGGTTACCGGGATAACACCACGTGAGCCATTGAACCAATCAACGTTCACCTCACCTTTTTTTTTTTTTTTGTGTTCCGGTGAAAATGCATTTACGCATACCACGCTGCTCGGGGGGCAGCGGGCTATGTGGGACTCATCACCGCCTCGGAATGATGGAAGTGAGGCGGGAAATACCCACTAAAAACACCGGACCCTTCGTCATGCGCCTTTGGGAGACGGTGCCGTGGGACCTGGATATCCAGAACTACCACGGCATCGCCAGCGCTGTCTGCCCTAAGAAGGGCGGACCCGAACCGGCTCACCCCCTAGGGGGGAGCGACAGGAGCGAGGCCCGAAGGGATGACCCCACTCCCGTCCAACAGAGGGGACCCGTGCAAGGCGGGTGGAGGCGCCCCGGCACCGACCACCCGCTGGGCCCCATCAGGCGGCATCAGGCGGCGAAAGAGTCGCCGCGTTCTGCCACCCCTGCGTCGGCGGAGCGGAGGAGCGTTGGGATCATCACGTTCACCTCACCTGCGTCGGATTATTTAACGGCAAGACCCCGTAAAATGATCAATTTACTAAAATACATACGTTAAATAATACATTTCAACTGCCATTTATTATTTTCCGGAAGTTAATCAACTACCTAGGAAATTGATCAACTTACGATTCTTGCTATTTTCCGGTGACAGATATTAATATTGTTTAAAGTCAGTTGGGAGAGGCCAAAAGGCTTTGACATTTAGAGAGGGCCCTTGAAAGATAGCCGAGTGTAAGGTACATTATAATATACTTATTTGGTAAGGTGCGTTGCTATGGCTAGAGACGTTTTGAGTTGGTATCCCTGTTAAGGAATAAAATTATAAGAGGGCTTTTCTGTTCAAATTTGACTCAGTTAATCAGCTGGCTATACACATCATCGACTCAGCTGGTAGGTACATAAACGTACACAAACCTGCTCTGTTCGATCAATAGGAGACCTTAAATATAGGCCAATGTAGCTGAGATTCGGTTATGGAAAACCTAAACTCACATACATAGAAACAAAACAGGAACTTGTTGTCTTTCTGCTCCTTTTGATAAATTAGATTGTCTATTTTTAATTTGAAAAAAAACTGTACATACTGGCAAACATTGAGAGAAGCCCATGTCCAGCAGTGGACTGTTAGAGGCTGTTGATGTTGTGCATCATCATCATCATCAGCCTATTGCAGTCCACTGCTGGACATAGGCCTCTCCAGTTGCTTGCCACCTAGGGCAAACATCTGGACGATATACCCACAATCGCCACGCTGGGCAGGCGGGTTGGCGATCGCAGAGCGTAGCTTGTCGCTCCGTTGACGCTGCTGCCCGTCATCGGTCTGTGGTATTTAGCTCCGCCTTCAATTGTGATGGTTATACCGCCACCAGTCGGTTGGCAGCGCCTCGTTTGTTATTCGGCAGGATGCACCACGGGCACGTGAGGTTGGCTTGGAGCGGAAAGATGATAGGCCGCTCCCTTACATCCCATGTTGTGCATACTATTTATTATTTAATTGATTCAATATGCAACAATTAACGAGATAGTTTCACAGGGTTCGCTAAGTTTATTGGAGTAACATCACAACGTTATCTGGGCGCGGTTCTGATAACAAAAGGCCACGGATTAATTCCACCCCAATATTTGTGCAGAAGCGATTCGGGAGGACTGGGGGGAGGCACCCCTAGTTACCAGGGCTGCTGAAATTAGATACTGATATAGTGTTAAATATGTCGTGACGACATAAGTAGTGTATTGTACGAGTATATGCCTTGCTTGTTATTTATACTATCCTAAGGTTCATCAATAGTTTTTATTTTAAATTAGATCACTCTGACATTTTAAATGACAGATGCAATATTATTGACTGGCTCGATGGCTCATTTGGTAGTGACCTTTGCACTCTGAGCCAAGGATCGTGGGTTCAATTCTTGCACAGTACACACGTTTGTGTTCATGAACATGTCTGTTTGTATTGGTTTGGGTGTTTTCTATGTATAAATAATGTATTTATTTACAAAAAAAAAATTAAGTAAGTTTATCAGTTGTCTAGTACCCATAGTACAAGCTTCGGCATAGTTTGGAGCTTAGGCGTTGTGTGGCCCAGCGTGGCATGTCTTGGAATATATATAATAAAGTATAGAAAATAGGAATCGTTGAATCAATTTGTACATAAAAGATCGATTATAATATTCTTCATCGCACACCATATAATTTACTTAGGACTAGCTATAATAGACTCGTTTGTAGAATTAAAGCGGTCTTATCGTTATAAGTGATGTTTTCCAGACAACCTTAGGGTTACGTACTTGCAAGTAATACTTGCATTCCAAATAGGTGGTAGTTGTCCAACTCGTGTGTAATATGACGTCACTACGGTTTCAGAAGGCCTATGACATCTTTGGAATGCCATCATCGTTCGTCATTTCCAACAAAAAATTATCGAAATCGTTTGATTAGCTACTTTGTTGTCGGGGAACACATGTAAAAAATTAAAAAAATACATAGTGTACGATAGAAAGAAACCCTCAATTGTACTTTGTTTTGATTGTAATGTGTCTTCTGTAATATCTGTGTTTTAAACAAAATATCCATATACCTCCTCCTATTTTGGAAGTCGGCTACCTACAAAGAGTTTTTAACACAAAAAGTTTCAGACACGTTTTGCTTATAACTGGCCATAGGCACCCCTGGCCCACCGCAGGTACAATGTCCAGCGGGCATCCGACCAGTAACCTTGTTTACTACAAATAGTTGGTTCCACGGTTTAATCCGACGGCTAAATCCGGGGAATTCGACCCGGATCGGCCGGTCAAAGAGCTGTCCTGGTGAAAAATTTGCGTGTGAAACGAGCGGCTTACCGGGATTGTGGAGCTGGGTGCCTGTTTGACGTCATTTTAGCTTGGATTTTTAATTTTTTTTTGACTGAACGTAGCTGTAGGTGGGATATTGTAGAGTAAATGTTTTGAATTCTGCCTCGGTGGCCGCGAATTCGAACATGTCTGATTGTTTTGGTTTGGCTGTTCCCTAAGCATAAATGTAGGTATTTATTTACGAAAAAAGTATTCAAGGTTTTTTTTAATTATTCAATCTTTATTGCACAATAAAAATAGTGTACAAAAAGCGGACTTAATGCCGCATAGGCATCCTCTACCAGTACCAACCGTTAATCAGTTGTCCAGTGCCCATAGTACAAGCTTCTTGTATTGGTTCGGGTGTTCAGTATGTATAATATAAAACCCAAACCAATACAAACAGATATGTTCAAGAACATAAATGTTTCTACTGCGCAGGAATCGAACCCACGATCCTTGGCTCAGAAGGCAGAGGTCACTACCAAATGAGTCATCCATCCAGTCATATAAAAAAGAATCTATTTTGAGTTATTAGTTGTCTAGTGCCCATAGTACAAGCTTCGGCTTGTTTGGGGCTAGATGGCGCTGTGTGGCTTACGGTGGGATGTGTTGGGTTATTTCTTATTATTAATTTATATTTTTAGTTTTAACTAGCTTTCATCAAATGATGGACAGCTCATTTATAGTACCGATCGAGGCGATAAGCTCGTACTAAAGTAAACGAACCAAGTGCGTTTTGGTCTACATCACACAACCTTAGAATGTCTTCACAGTGATAGTTATCTCAGCTGATTTTACCTACTAACCCATAACACAATTCACCAGTATCACACTCGGTTCATTACAGAACTAACTTCTCAGTTGTGCCGATGCGGGCATGCGGGTAGCTAAGACGCGGGCGTGCGGGCGCATTCCCCTCGCGCCTGCATGTCTTGTTCATTTTCCTAAAGGTTCATTATCCTCGCGAGATGGCGAATACTTCTGTAGTGTTGCGATCGCAGATATATATCGAGGATAGAACAGATATGACGTCTTATTTTCAAACACAACATGTTTGACGAGCGGTTTGGTTTAGAGGTACCGATTACTCTGAATCAGTGATCTGTGTGCCTAGCACGAACATTTTCGAAAAAGTATGCGTAACGTAACCGTAAACAGGGCGATAATTTTCAGCACGTAAACGTAGTACCTCTTACGCACGATAGGGGCGCTGTACCAAGTTTCATACTAATATTTACGGTAACGTTACGCATACTTTTTCGAACATTGCTGTGCATAAACCTGCCTGCTTGTATTGGTCCGGGTATTTTTGTGTATAGTATGTGATTATAATCGTCAGCATATTTCTGCCCACTGCTAACTACTGGACATAGGCCACTCCAGTTGTTCGCCTGGAGGCTTTTCTCATCGCTATACTCGGTAGGCAGGTTGACGATCGGAGGGCGTAGCTACTCGCTCCGGTGACGCTGCTGCCCGTCATCGGCCTATGGTGCCCCCGCCTTCAATTGTGATGGTCATACTGCCACTAGTCGGAGAGCCTAGTTTGTTAATCAGCAGGATGGACCACGGGCAGGTGTGGTTGGCTTAGAGCGTAAAGATAAAATAGGTCGCTCCCTTAAATAATATACATGTAATGATTTACTAAAAAGTAGGTATAAGTATAAGAATTAGGAGAGGCCTATGACCAGCAGTGGACTGATACGGGCTGATGATGATGATATGTATAAGACAATTAGTAATTTACCTGAATTATTTCTCTGTGTACCTAATCATAAATGTTGCCGACCCTTACAGGGGTCTATGTTATACTAGTTAGTAAGTGTACTTTGTATGTGAACTATCTATGAACATGGTGCAATAAATTAATTCTATTCTATTCTATTCTATGATAAAGGTATGTTTAGCAATTGAAATGGCGTGGCGATTTGTATTCTTTTCTCTGTCGAGAAACTAGATGTAATATTGGGGTATCATTTTAGCGCTTGTAACTCTGTTCCATTTATTCTACTTAATATATTTCTGTGGTTTTCTATGTTCGTAAGAAAGTCGGTGGATTATGATTTGAAATTTAAAGACTCTAGGGATCTTCATGTCAGTCTGCGGTGAGGTAATGATGTCTAGACAACGGTAGTATATGTTTTATTAACTTAATAACGACGGAGTGCAAACGAGTGAGTACGGTTGTGGTCTTTACACCTCGCTAAAGAGGTAAGATGTATTGAATTAAGAAGAAGAAATGAGGAATTTTGTTGTAAAATCTGTTGTTTTAATATATTAGTCAGGGTTTTTTATCAAGCTTTCTCAGTTTTATACCTTAAAGCAAATTCAACAGGATTTAGGTATTGTGCTGAAGCAATTTCCATTTGATCCAGAAAATAGTTATATTACCCTGCTGCCCGTCATCGGCCTGAGGTATTTAGCTACATTTTCTATTGTGATGGTTGTATCACCACCAGTCGTTTGCCACCGCTAACGGGCTGGTGAGGGTACCTTACATTCCAAGAACAATCAACAACACTTGTTATTCTTGTTCACTTACACGCACACACACTAATATTAAATTACTAGCTGTACCTACCCGCAGTTTCACCCACGTTGCCCCCTATTTTAGGGAAGTGGGGGGTTAGAAAGGGGCAAAATGTAGCCGATGTTACTCTCCATCCCTTCAACTATCTCCACTTAAAAAATCACGTCAATTCGTCGCTTCGTTTTGCCGTGAACGAAAAACAAACATACAGACAGACAGACCGATAGACGGATACACTATCCCATTTATAATATTAGTATGGATACACACTTTCACACAAACTACATTTCGCATGTACTAACTCGCAATAATTATGTTCCACACATACTCATATTCACTATAATCCACCGTCTCATTTCTATCACACAAACCCACAATGAGTCTATTTCAGCATCGCTCGCAACACTATCGAATCACATTAACGCACGAAGCTATACACGCACACTCAATCACAAGTTTCTCTCTAATTAAACTGGGTTTTCATTATCGTTAGAAATAGACGCATTCGAAATTTCATCATTGCAATTTTAGGCAATGTCATTGCTATCGAGTTAAAGTTAGCAGTGAAGTAACTCGTGTATCTCTCTACATTTTGCCGAACTGCCTATACATAAATTAAAGTCCTAAATGAAATCAATCCTCATAAAAGGGGGCTACTACAAAGTTAAGGACTTCCTGGGCGACAACATCTCCTGGACGACTGCTTTCAAGTGAACCCTTTTTGCATTGTAAAGCTTCTGAATTTTGCTTTGTTTTATATAATATTAATCAGATATGTAATATCAATGATGTAATATGACAAATATTGTAAGAAAAATTGGCATTGAAGAGAGCAACTGTCGAGTTTCTTGCCGGTTCTTCTCGATAGAAGCTGCATTCCGAATCCGGTGGTAGTTTACTTCCATTTAATTTACATACTTTATTCAATAGTGACGATTTATAAGTGCTTGTAAAAGCCTATCTTCTATACTTATAATAAATCTGTAGGGAAGTCAATTCTGTACATGGAACATATTTTCAAAATAACTATCAGGAGGTGATTAGTGATCGATACTGATGCCAAAAATGCAATCTCACAGTTCAACAGTTAACCATTGCCCGTTGTCACAGGGACTTGAGCTTTTTTTCTCTTTTCATCAAGCGTAGAGAAGCCATTATATTGAGCTACTACTTATAAAAAAACAATCGTGAAACCTGTTCATTAACACAGTGAAACTTTTATTTATTTCGTTTCTACGTTTCGTTACGAAATCTCGACGTGAAGGATGCACTAAAGAAAAAAAAACAAGAGTTTGCTTGCATTGTTTCGTATGTAGTAAAAATATTTTTGCGAGGTATTCGTTGCTATCGAACAACTGTACTGAATACTCGAATGTAAACATAAGGTTGATTTTGGCGTGTGTTTTACGAAGGTGTACGTACAGTGTAGATATGTATAGGCTTCGATGTTAACGTTAACTGGACAAAGTGATAGTTGTAAGAAGAATGCCTGATTTACGGAAATGTATCAAGGACTGAACCACTTTGCATTGTTGTGCTGATGACCTTAGAAGAACTGCTGGCATTGGCCGAATGATGGCCTAGAGTAGAAAAATGTGGCGCGAATCAAAGGAGGTTCAGCCGCCTTGTGTAATAAGCGTCATAATAATCTGACACTAACATTTTACACTGGCTGCTGCCTGCGACTCTGCCCGCGTGAATATTCCTATAAAACATAGCCTATGTATCAATCCAACGTATAAGCTATATTACTGTAAAGTTTCATTATAATCCGTTCAGTAATTAATGCGTTGGAGTTCATTTCTATGCAATAATTATTTTAATTTAGTTAAATTATTTATTACTTACTATCTACATTCAATATTGTTTGACAAAGCCTTGTTTTTTTTTTTTTTTTTTTATAGTGGCTCGACATAATGGCTTCCCTACACCTGATGGAAAGCGAAAGAGAAGCCCAAGTCGCTGTGACAACGGGCAAGTAACTGGTCAGTTACCTGTCAGTTGCCACCGCCATGCCGGCCCAACCCTAACCCCCCACGAATTGTGAATGTTTTAGTGCATTAGTACTGATAAAGTAGCTACTTTGAACAAGCTTCGAACTTAACTTTGTTTTTTGCCATCACAACAACAACTTTTAGACCACTCCAGCGCTATTGATGATCTAAGTCTAGCCTGGGGGCAATTTTCTTCGTTAGCCAGTTTTCGGATACAACATAATTATGTTATACGAACGTACAAATATTATATGCAAGAGAATTCCTATATTTTCACAGGAAACGCTTCGTACTGCCGGCTGTCAACATGAAATGTAGATTTATGTTCAGATATTATATTTTGGATGCGGGTCTGTTATCTCGTCGGTCGGGGCTCGATACGAATCCAGTACCTAATGTTTGTGATTAGATATTTTATAGTGAAGTGATCTGCAAATAATACGGTTACGTTGTGCCGTATTTTGCCAAGCATATTAACTCATGTATTTCATTAATGTTCCAAATGTTCAACATAGATTATATTGCACAAAATACACACATTTACCGAAAAAGTGTTACAGACAGCTTATGCTTCAATTTCGGTGGTCTTAGTCTTATGCTTATGCTTGTCTGCGATCTCTTCTAGATAATCTTCAGTTTAGACGAAAAAAAATTAACCAAGCTAAGGTTTTATTTTTGTTTTGTAATGTGGCAACGTCCCATACCCAAACCCAAGACAATTCAGAGAAGTTAATTTCCTAAATTGACTCAACCGGGAGTCGAACCCGAAATCTTCAGATCGTTTGGATTTAAGACTTAACGCTCTGTTTATTGCGCAGTCGTCTGTAGTATTCTAAAACGGATATTGGCGGATAAGTACATACAAGAAAGCAATTCCGTAGCTTAATTGCTGCTTATCCACTACCGTATGTATAGCGGCAGATCACTTATTCACTCCCCCGGCGAGCCTGTGAGCGGAGCGAGCCGAGCGAGCGGCCCAGCGCTCTAACTGATGCTCTGAGCGACGCGTATTGATAGTGCGCGAGACAGGCGCACTGCCGCTCGATAGATGCGGAGAACCGCTTGTACGTACAATACAGCGTAGGATTTTGTTAGCATCTTTTTTGTTCAGTGTTTTACTCGTAGATTGGTGGTTGTTCTAATTTTCATAGTACATACAGTCAGCATCATATATTACGTTAGCACGTTAGCTACTCAAATAGATCTAAAAAGAAACATACAATAACAAGGTGAAATTGTCTACGCACCGAACATTTATCTCGATCAGGCACGCGGTCAACTATTTAGATCAAAGAAACAGCTTTTCATAATCAAGTTAAACATCAAGTTAATAAAATGTATCCAAGCAACCAAGGCGTTTCTACTGCCGTAGGCATATCGTGATGTCTTGGTGGACATAATACATAGGACCCTCGACACCACCTTTAAGGCGCACGACGAAGGGGCCGGGGTTTTTAGTGGGTATTTCCTGCCTCACTTCCATCTTCGAGGCGGGGTGAGTCCCACATATCCCGCTGCTCCCCCAAGCAGCGGGAATGCCTAAATGCATTTTCCCCGGTAACACAAAAAAAGCTATATCGGCGGATCACTTATCACTCCCCCGCACTATGGGAAATGATAGAACTAGGGCGTAGATTAAATGGTTTTTACGAATATCATAATTTGGCTAATATGATGATTTTATTAGGTTGTATAATAATCAAACTATATTATGGGCCATTCCGCTATAGACGATTTCAATAACATTTTTTTCAAATACGTTATTAGTTATTTTTATTGCTATTTATGGTAAGAAGACAATCTTAATTTAATAACCATATATTTTTTATGTGATTTTATACTAAACCCAAATTTTTGTCGCGTTTGAAAATATTGTCATCCGAAGGATTGAGAGAAGTTCTAAAATCATGACTAGCAATACTGGCGTGAATCATTTGTTTAGGACGGTTTGAGGTTAATTATTACCGGCTAAACGTGAACTGACATTATTAATTTATCTCTGCGTACCAAAAAAAATAAGTATAAGTTGTTAATTACTGAAAATAAAGGACTGCTAGAATGTACTGTTAACTTGTTGCACCCGCGACGTAAAAGATATAAAAGTTTACTTTTTTCACTGAATTAAAGAACTAACGTTCTGAAACTTTGCAAAAGTAAGAAGAATTCAAAACTAAACTTAATGTTATTATTTTCAAGCCTGTAATGATTGTTAAATTAAAAAAATCGATAACTTAAATTGGTTGCACCCGCGATCTTGATGTTAGATCGCGGGTGCAACATTTTCTTACGTCGAGCTTTTTGTGTGACTAATTACACAATTCGTGGTTTTGATATACCTTGACTAATTTATACTAATAAAGACGATTGATGATATATATTTAATATTTGTATATCTTTTGTAATCCTTATTTTTAACAGAAATATAGTTAAAATGACAATGGAGCTACGTAAGGAAACTGGTTCACAGATATATAGACTGAAATTGAAAGAAAATCATGAGCGTCCACGAATCCGTCTAAGAGTCTACGGATTTCGTGATTCCAAGCGAAGAGAAGTAATGAAAACGAAGATGTGAGGCAGATGTAGATTTGAATATATTGCCTAGAATCAGATAAAAAGAACGAATGCAGGCAAGTAGAAAGCGATTCAGATAGTGATTAGGACGATGACGATTTGGAACCAGAAATTACGAAACATACTTCCGAGCTTTCAGTTTCTTATCCGAGCAAATCTTTGTTGCCACTGAAAAAGAGATTTCGTGTGTACGGTGATTCAGACAATTAATGTATTTAAATGACAAAACACCATCAACATCTCTTTAAGCTACAAATTAATAACCAGACATGCTGTCCTGAAAATGGAAATAAACAAGCTATCTCTTGTAGAAAAATATTTGCGCTGGTGTGTATATTTGCTCGGCAAAATCGACAAAAAAAATACTCAATATCATTTTGTGGGGTTGTGTTTAAGTGATCTGGATGAAGAGTTCAATTTATGACGACTGTTGATGGTAAACGATTATCAGAAATCTTCAATGACATAGCAGAAGCGCCGAAGAAAAAGACTGGTGTAAATAATATGTTTTTAGAACTTTCTACAGATGTGGCCGTGATTCAAAAGAAATAATTAATATAATCAACAACAAAAGTATCTAATAAGTATAGTTTGATCTCAAATTTAGTTTCTATTTATGTAAAATTCATATTTATGTTCACTTAAATTACACGGGTTGCACCCGCGATAATTCGGTGTTGCACCCGCGATTGATAAAAAAATTTATAAATAATTGTTTATTTTTACTTTGATTACAATTTTCAATTTATGTTCTTTGTTATTTAATTAAGTTTCAAAATATTAAGGCATATAATATTAAATGTATCAGAATTAACAGATTTATATGTTTTTTGTCTGTGATCTGGAAAGGTTGGGCCAAATCTGTTGCACCCGCGAAGGCACTTTAAGCATTTCCCCTGGCTTTTAAATAAATATTATTAAAACTTTGTTAATTAATATAGCGAGAACATATTAAAATGTAGTCTTTCAAAGACTAATTTTATTTTATATGTATTTTATTTAATAAGGATAAACTGAAACAGGCGTCTAAATGTTGCACCCGCGATAATGGAATGGCCCTTATGCAGTATTTTTTTTTCATTTAATTCGCGAAATGCATTTTTTTTCCTAGGTAGAAATGCATAGACGACATATGTCCCAAATTCAAGTCTCTGCGAGTACATGTTTCAAAACCATATTGTGAAAGAAATATTTAGTAAAGATATGGAGTAATATATATTTTTGGAAAGGTTATTGTATGGTTATTACAAAACAGCTACTTGATTTTCAGAAAAAGTACACATATTTCAGTCACTGATTAAAAAGTGACATACCTTATATTTCACGATTTTTTTTTTTCGTCGAAAGTTTTCACTATTACCCAAAGCTCCCCACGCGCTACATTTTATGTTAATCAATAGTTTAACTATTCATAAATATGATGCAAAACAATCAGCTGCTAATATTTGCTATTTCAAAATATATGAGAAAAAATGTGATAAAAGGCGTAACTGAAAAATCTGTGTTTTTTTGCTGTTTACCACAGACACCGTTCACATGCATAATATGAAATATTTTGGACATTTTATTATTATTATGTGATAACAAAGGGAGCTTATGAATTTTGCACTCGTTTTGCGTGAGAAAATTGATATTCTAAAATGGGTATATAAAGGGAGGAAAAAATTATTCCAATCATACACATCTGTGTAACTTCAAGTAGCAAAGCTCGTTTGTACCTGTTATTTCCGCAAATAGTGTTACAATGTCTTACTTCATCTGTACCAAAAGATTTTTTTATAATAACACTTGCTCAGCGGAAATAACAGGTGTAGATGTAACTTTGATTAAACGCCTGTACATTATTTTGCAAGTTCTTTCTTCTGGAATGATGATCGATGCCGAAAAATTTGGGGAGTATTCACTGGAAACTGCAAGAATCTATGTCCGTAATTATGATTGGTATATGCCGTCCTCCGTTCATAAAATACTTATACATGGAGCAAACGTTATCAAAAATATTGCAGTACTTCCTATTGGACAGCTATCGGAAGACGTACAAGAATCCCGCAACAAAGATTACAGGAACTTGAGACTGCATCATGCCAGGAAATGTTCTCGATCTGCTACAAATGCAGATGTATTTAATTCGCTTATGTACACGTCAGATCCGTACATAACAAGTTTAAGAAAACCATACATAAAAAAAGTGAAAGAACTTGAAGAAGATGCTCTAAGTCTTCTAAAAGTAGGTGAATCCATAGTTACTGACGATGATCCTGAAGACATATAAGCCACAATAAAAATGATATAACGTATAATATGTATATCTATAAGTCTCTGAAGGCAGAATAGAGGATATGCCTAGTTTGGGGTCAGGTCCAGTTAGGTCTGACCTACATGAGTTAAAGTGTATTTTTTACTTATTTTGTTGTCGTAAATAACAGTTTTAACCTTTTCAGTTATAATAAAATTGCATTTGACTTAAAATAAATTTTTAACTATTTTATTTTCGTCTTTTCTTAATTTTTTTTTATTTCATGCCAAATAACATATATAAATAAACAAAAAAGAGCAATGAACTAGACATCATCCGAACTAAAAATCATTAATGCTCATGTGTTCCAAATTTCATCACAATATGACAAGAAATGATGAAGTTACAGATTTTAGTAACGATACGCACTTAAATTTCCCACTGTGCCCCGGCGAGCCTGTGAGCGGAGCGAGCCGAGCGAGCGGCCCAGCGCTCTAACTGATGCTCTGAGCGACGCGTATTGATAGTGCGCGAGACAGGTGCACTGCCGCTCGATAGATGCGGAGAACCGCTTGTACTCGTACAATGCAGCGTAGGATTTTGTTAGCATCTTTTTTGTTCAGTGTTTTACTCGTAGATTGGTGGTTGTTCTAATTTTCATAGTACATACAGCCAGCTTTAAGAGAGGTAGGGCATAGCGAATCTTCGCTCGAATTGAGCCGCCCGTCCGGGGAAGGACCTCCACCCTATAGAATACCGCAGTCAAATGACCTCTGGATCGTGTTTCTGCCGGTGAGTAGGGTTTCCGGAGCTCGTGGGGGGTTAGGGTTGGGCCGGCATGGCGGTGGCAACTGACAGGTAACTGACCAGTTACTTGCCCGTTGTCACAGCGACTTGGGCTTCTCTTTCGCTTTCCATCAGGTGTAGGGAAGCCATTATGTCGAGCCAATATAAAAAAAAAAAAAAAACAGCATCATATATTACGTTAGCACGTTAGCTACTCAAATAGATCTAAATAGAAACATATTGTAATGAGTTGTAAATTTTGCTTTAACGATTACGTCAAGACGGTTATTGGTAGACCACGGTTATACGAGTATATCTATCGCTATTGACCGTCTTGATGATTTGTTACAGCAAAATTTAAGCTGATTTTTGAAAGGTGGTTCAAAGATCTACGTCTCTCCCGTTTATTCTCAACGAGTCACACTCGATCGGGTCACACTGCAACTGGTTGAGAAAAATTTTCGCATTGAGTAATAGTGTGACCCGTTGCGAATATTTATTCTCATCTAGTGACACTTATTTAAGTGGGAGTCCGGGATCCCCGTACTATTAATAACAAATTTGAAAACACATTGGTCTATGGCATCGTCTATTACCTCCTACTAAAGCGATTACATCATCACGGCACTGGCAGCCCACAACTTGCAAATTGCACCGGACAATTACCAGAGCTATAATTTGCAGCGAAAACTTTTAAATGGAGCCAAAAATTAAAATAAATTGTTTTGGACTCACTCCAAGGGGAACTAAATAAAAGTTACGACAGACAAATGTAAGATTTGTCGCCCCACCTTCCATGCGAGACGCCCTGGACGGAAAGTTTGGGGGGAATTATTCTGGAGTTATGGAAACTAGGGGATCAGTGTAAGATGTAGCAGAATTCGCTCTAAGATCATAACTCATAGAGGGTAGTTTGTCTTGGTTTGAGATTTATTTGTTTACTAGCTATGCCGGCAGCGTCCCACGCGTGGATATCGGGTTTCAAAAATAATGGATTCCACAAAATGGTACCTAAAGGTTAAGTTAGACCTCTAGCAATACATTGGTGAAAACCGCATTTAATTCCATGCAGTAGTTTTTGCGTGACGTGCGATCAAACATAAATATAAAAATTTCTCCCGTTTTCCCAACACGTTCCCGTCACTGCTCTGCTCCTATTGATTGTAGCGTAATGAAAAGTATACTATAACCTGCCCAGGAGTATGAAGAATAGTTGTGCCAAGTTTTGTTAAAATCCGTCCAGTAGTTTTTGTTTCTATAACGAACATACAGACAGACAGACAGACAGACAGACAGACAGACAAAAATTTTACAGATTGCATTTTTGGCTTCAGTATCGATCACTAATCACCCCGTCATAGTTATTTTGAAAAAATATTTCATGTACAGAATTGACCTCTCTACAGATTTATTATAAGTATAGAAGATTTCTCGCGAAAAGCACTTGTAAAGGTATATCATTTAGAAGGACTCATCGAAAACTTTGGGTTCTCATTCGCTTTCCACCAAGCGATGCGAAACCAGTACGTATGCTGTTGTACTCGAACTTACTATAAAGAAAGTCTTAAATATCCACACCAATAAATATTGCAAGCTTTTCTAAGTAAAAATAAACTGTGCACTAATTACATTTACTCACGATAATTAGTTAAAAGCCTCCACTTAAGATAGAAAAAGTTCTCCTTATAGACAAACAGCCGACCTGCTTTAGTATGCAAATGATAAAAGTTTCACTTGAAAAAAGGGGGAATAGTCATGAATTAGTTAGAGTTTATTATGAGAAGTTTCTATATTAGATGTCGAGAACTTAAACAGACACAATGGATGCTTAGTTAAAACAATAATAAAGAAAGGAATAAGTAATTTTATGTTTCTTTTCGTTGAATGAAAACTTAATTAATAATAGTAGATATGCCGATAAACACAAGACATACCACGACGGGTCACACAGCGCCATCTAGTCCCAGACAAAACAAAAGCTTGTACTATGGGTTCTAGACTAGACTACGTATATTTACTATGTACGTTATGTACTTATATCTTGAAGTTACGGCTGCCGTAGTCACATCTCTTAATGAGATCTAAAATTGAGTGAAGATGTAAAAGTGAAGAAATTGTCTTAAAGCTTATTTTGTGACATGGTGAAAGCTTATTTTGTGCCCGAGTTCCTCGAGGCTAGGTGTTTCAGAAGACTTTTGCAGTCATAAACTTCGCTTAGAACATATAATACAAAGGATAACTTTGTTATCGGAATAGAGTTTGCTACACATCGTCTATCGCATTCATTTATAAATCCAGCTTTGAATCCAACAGCAATAAAATATTCGGCTTGATTTATATATCCATACACTTATTTCGTATCAATAAGACGCAAACGAACGATACATCACAAACGAAACATATCGATTTCCGTCCGATATACGATTCCCATCCGTGAAATAGTTCTACATTCAGACTGAAACTTATCATTTGCAATTCGGCGGCTTCAAAGCAAAATTGCACTGGTAAATTCTAATATGCGCTCAAATGCATCTTGAATGGTATCAACGGAGTCTGCATCCATTTAAATAAAGCGAGTAAGCGTTGAGTGACGAGATAGTGCCGGAGCCCCACATCAATTTCGTTTTGCGCTCGACCCGAATTCGGGGTGCGGTACACCAGACAAGATAGGCTTTAGCTATGATAAGGCTATGGAAAGTTGTTATACTCGTATTATGGGCGAATAAATTACGCCTTCTCAGACGTCATATATCGTCGAAATGATGAGGTCGAGAAATACCTGCGCGACCTCTCCAGCTGTTCGCCTATTGGTCAAACATCTAGAGGCTTTACCCATAATCGTTGTGCTGGGCAGGTTTCTACACCTTAAATCGTAACGGTTATAGCTCTATCAATCGGTTGCCAGAGCGAAAAGATGATAGGTCGCTCCTTTATATTCCAAGCATTGTATCTTTATTAATGAGTGGGATTATCATCAGCATATATACCTATCACAGAGACTCTTCAATTGCCACTTTAAGCGATCATGCGCTTTTCGAATGCACAAATGCAAATACTTTCCAGCCATCCGTCGCAAATCATTCCTCCACCTGACCTGTGTGTGGCCTACAGAATTGGAGAGAACTAACTAAATGCGCCAACCACCCATCATCATCATCAGCCTATCACAGTCCACTGCTGGACTTAGGCCTCTCCAGTTGTTCGCCACAGGGCAAAGATCTGGAGGGTATGCCCATAATCGCCACGCTGGGCAGGCGGGTTGGCGATCGCAGGGCGTAGCTTCTCGCTCCGGTGACGCTGCTGCCCGTCATCGGTCTGTGGTTATTTAGCTACGCCGTCAATTGTGATGGTTATACCGCCACCAGTCGGTTGCCAGCTCCTCGTTTGTTATTCGGCAGGATGCACCACGGGCAGGTGAGGTTGGCTTGGAGCGAAATGATGATAGGCCGCTCCCTTACATCCCAACCACTAGAGATTACTTATTATTTGTGGCTTTTTTGGCGCAACTAGCATAGCTTCTAGTGTCGCACATCCCCTATCAACATAGTAAATCTGCTCGGGTGCATCTTCCGAAAACGCGCGCCAGCGAGAAATTCAGGCGCTATGTACTTAATTAGAGTGCAGTTTTGTTATTAAAGCGTGGCTACAGTATAATTTACGGGCCCCGCGTAATTACATGATGCAGGAGTCTGGTGCAGCCGTCTAACCGCACGCGTCAAGTGGTGTGACTGATATTGTTTGGGCTAGTCTTATTTATTGGGGACTAGCTGTGCCAGCGACTTCGTCCGCGTGGAATAGTTTCTTGGGTAGTGATTTTAATGACCCCCAGTGCCTGGCAGCTGGCAGCGGCGCGGCGCAGATCTCGGCGCGCTTTATATACCCGCGCAAACGTACAGCAGGCTCGACGTGATTAGTTAAAAGGGCGTAACTTTTTTATTTATGGACCGATTAACATGAAACAAACACTAAATATTAAGGGAAGCTTTCAGCAATATATTAGTGAAAACCGCATCTTAATCGGATACGCGGTTTCTGAGATTAGCGTGCACAAACATACAGACAAACAGACAAACCGACAAACCGACAAACAGACAAAAATTCCAAAAATCATTGTTTTGGGTACTATTGCATTAATAAAGGCCTCCCATAATATTTTTTCACATATATCTTCCATGTACAGACAGCGACTCGTTACATTTTTATTATATGTATAGAAGAAGATAGATGTAAAGTTGAGAACTGTCATCTTTTGCACCTTGGCACGTTAATATACGCAGCGGGCTATCAACGCACTCCGAGTCCAGTACAACAACGCGTTCAGGGCGCTGGTGGGGCTCCCGCGCTACTGTAGCGCGTCTGCGATGTTCGCGCACGCGCACACCGACGGCTTCCACTGTGTGCTGCGGCGGCGCATCGCCTCGCTGCTGCGCCGCGCGCGCGGGAGCACCAACACCATCCTGGGCGCGCTCAGTGACAAGCCGGCCTGCCCCCTCATGCGCCACTGGCTCCGAGCACAAGTGCTCGTGGCTGGGGCTCCAGAGGGTGGCAGGTACATGAACTGAGATGTGCCTACATGTTTTTATCTTTTACTGATTTATTATTGTGTATCATTTGTCTACTAATATAATTTTAAGTCACTTGTATATTAACAATATATGGACCATAGTCTGAAATAAATTCATTTTATTTTTATTTGCTTCAAACCACCCTCACCTGCCCGCGGTGCAGCCTAATGAGTAGTAAACGAGGCTCTGGCGACTGGTTCATCACGATAGAAGGCGTAGCTAAATACCACAGACCGATGGACGGGCAGCAGCGTCACCGGAGTGAGGTGTTTGTTACCATCGCCAACCAAGCGTGGTGGCTAAGGTAAATCCCTCCGAATAACTATCGTCATTGGGTAAGGTTTAAAATGGACGTTTTCAGGCTGATTATAATGATGGTGAAGCGCGAGAATGCATTTAAATGATAAATAAATAACCAAGACATGCCACCCTCGCGCTGGGCCATCGTCATCTAGCCCCAAACTAAGCCGAAGCTTGCACTATGGGTACTAAACAACTGATAAACTAACTTAGATACATTTTTTTTTGTAAATAAATACATATTATAATTATTGTAAACACCCCAGACCAATACAAACAGACGTGTTCATGATCACAAATGTTTGTACTGTGGAATCGAAGCCACGACTCTTGGCTTAGAAGACAGAGGTCACTACGAAATGAGCCATCGAGCCAGCCATTTCTTTAAATGTGTATCGTATTTGTACTACATTAGGTATAATGTAGGCTGTTTCTTATAAGTAAATTTAAAAAAATCTAGAGTGAGACAAAAGTTTAGTGTAATAATGTCCTTTTTAAATTCGGTCTTATATCCAAGGTTACAGGACCGCTCGAGCCCTGTAAAACGAAATGTAATTTGAGAAACTCCAGTACTTCAGCCGAATAATAAGCGGAATGTTTAACTTCACATCTGGACGTAATGACCCGAGAAATAATACTTAACCTCAACTTCCGCCTCGTATTCGGATTCTTTATCTTAATAAGCGGAATGAGCGGACGTTTTTGTGGAATTGTCTTAGGTAGGAGGGTCTATGTATGTCTCGTTTGTATGTTAAATACAAACTACTGTCTGATACAAACGGGCAGTGTCCCTAGATGGTATAGCGTCCTGCGCTAAACTACATTATTATGTCATTTCTATGAAAATTACGTAAACAATTCCAAATTATAGTGTCACGAGTATGACTTTGCGTTAATGTCTTTTCAATATTTTTTCTATTAATCCAGTCCCAAAATAATTCAAAGCTTATACTATGGATACTAGACAACTGATAAACTTACTTACCTAAATACGTTTTTTTATCAATACTTAGTATACATAGCAAACATCCAGCCCAATAATACGAGTAGATATTATATAATGTACGAAATCGATAATGACAGGAACATTTGACGAATCCAATTTGCAAATCTCCCGTCACCTTTCAAGTGTCACAATTATAACGCGTTCACCCTCAACGCGAGCTCCAATTAAATTTGCTTGTTTGATGGAATTCCGTTTGTCTCAAACATGTAATGTTCACACTGGTGGAGGTTCCCATAGTGATAATAATTTCCTAGATAGAGACAGTAGGTTTGGCTATCATCATTAACATCAGCCTAATGCAGTCCACTGCTGGACATAGGCCTTTCCAGTTATTCTGATAGTTAGTTGACTGGCTCGGTGGCTCAATTGGTAGTGACCCCTGCCTTCTGAACCAAGGGTCGTGGGTTCGATTCCCACCCGGGACAAACATTCGTGTGATGAACACTTGTGTTTGTCCCGTGTCTGGGTGTTTATATTTGTATTTAAGTATTTATTTGTGGTACCTTCGTTGTTCTGATACCCATAACAAAAGTGCTTAAGCTACTTACTTTGGGATCGGAGCAATGTATGTGATGTTGTCAACTATTTATTTATTTATTCACCCACTTAGGGCAAACATCTGAAGGACGTACCTGAAATCGCCACGATGGGCAGACGGGTTGGCGATTGCTGGACGTAACTTCTCGCTCCGATGACGCTGCTGCCCGTCATCGGCTAAAGTATTTTGCTACGCCTTCAATTGTGATGGTTTGGTTATACCGCCACCAGTCAGTTGCCAACGCCTCGTTCGTTATTTGGCAGGATTCACCACAAGCAGGTGAGGTTGGCTTGGAGCGAAAAGATGGTCCTCATTTGGCTAGTAGTCCTAATAGGTCCTGTTATAGTCTGTAGTAGACCTGAAGCCAGGGAGTTTACACTCTTGCGCATCAGAATGCTTGGTCCGACGTCTGATCTGGCTCCGATCGTATCAATATAAGAGGTAGGGCATAGCGAATCTTCGCTCGAATTGAGCTGCCCGTCCGGGGAAGGACCTCCACCCTATAAAATACCGCAGCCAAATGACCTTCGGGTCGTGTTTCTGCTGGTGAGTAGGGTGTCCGGAGCTCGTGGGGGGTTAGGGTTGGGCCGGCATGGCAGTGGCAACTGACAGGTAACTGACCACTTGCCAGTTGTCACAGCGACTTGGGCCTCTCTTTCGCTTTCCATCGGGCGTAGGGGAGCCATTATGTCGAGCCACTATATAAAAATAAAAAATGTGTCGTTCCATTGCGTATATGCTTGTGCACCGTGGCCAAAGTTTGGTCAGAAGAGTACTATTTCGTTTTCACATAAAAATCGACGTTGCTCGTTTCGCGCACTGCAAATCGTACGGAATTCCAAAGTCGGCCGGTCTGTACTAGGTGTCGCGTGAGTCAGCGAAACTTTTACATTCAATTACGCAAATTTCAAGCAGCCCGGGATTACCGGGCGCCTCAGAAAGTTCCCTGTCAAAGGAGTAGGCTGTGTTTGTGAACTCGAGACGAGGTTATAAAAATTTTTGTTTCGTTTATATTAGCACGCGGATCCGTGTGGCGGACGCGTGTTGGCTTGCAAAGCGTGTGCGTACGATAAATATGTAAAGGGGCTTCGATGGGAGCATTGGCGTGCAATATAATGGTACAGATTCGAGTAGATAGATAGATAGAAACTCTTTATTGCACAAAAACACAGATATTACAGGAAAACATATTACAAACAACACATAGTACAATCTAGGCGGTCTTATCGCTTATAGCGATCTCTTCCAGACAACCTTCGGGTAGAGGAAACCAGATTGACTAAGGAAATGGGTAACCCAGTGCAAAAACTAACTAACTATTTTATATTAAATACGTAAAATTATTACATAAATATACCAAGAAGTATATATCCATAGACAATACTCGATTAGTGGCCACTTGTTTAAGTTTAAGTCATACATTAAAGAGGGATTCTGCAAAATTGAGGACTACCTAAACGATAATTAATAAATAGCCCAAATTAACCCTTTAAAAACATTACTCTCACCACATTCGATAAAACAGTGTTGTCACCACATTTCAGCTTCAACGGTTGTCCGAACACGCACTTTAGTCGGTTATATCCGATTAGGGGCGAGACCCGAAAAGGACCTATCGAATAGAAACCGATATCCAGGTCAGAGGGTAAGTGCCCATCAATTTTCATAGACAAAAGTCCGAATGTCGGGAACGCTTTTCACATCACTAATCTATTTTCGGCTTTTGGTTTTGTAAGTCAGAGTGAAATACCTGCTATAATAAATCTATCCGTAAGACTGTATTCGGCAAATGTGGCATATTGCATATAGCTTTTAGGGCGCGAATGTTTTAAAGGGGTTTTGGATTCGATTTCCAGTCGAAGACAGCTTAGGATTATTTTTTCTTATACTACTTTTAGCTAAAACATCCGTATCGCTCTGTATAATCCAAATCACTTCAGGTGAAAAATCTTCCGCGATACATTTTGCGCTCAATTTTCTGCTACGTGCAACGGTTCTTGGAATCAGCATCCAACTGCGGGACGTGACCTTCAAAAAGCAAGCCTACAAATGTCTCAAAGGGTCGGCCACGAACTTGTACCCTCCCCTGGTGTTGCGGCGTCTATGTGTTGAAGTGATCACATACTTACCATCAGAAGATCTTCAGGCCCGTTTGCCCCTCTGTCGTAAAGAAAACAAAACGTACAAAGCAGAAGATACGGCAACGATCCGTTTCCGAGTTAACACGTGTGCTGTGGCCCGACGGCAACTTGCGATCTGCAACTTCTGCTCCCGATCTGGCTACGTGCGTGAACTTACATAATTATCCGGCGAAAGTCGACCGGGGCAAAAAGGACAAATACCCAGGATTAATTAGCGAAGTTTCGCCTTTTGTTACTCGGTAATGGCAGACATTTGCCGCTTTTTGCCGGCAATTGTCGATTTTGTACAGTCAGAATCGGATATTTATCTTCAAAAAAATATATTTCATCTCCTAGAAGTAAACGCCTTTCAGCCTTCGAATCCGATGTTGATGATGTTCGATGATGATGACAAGGCGGCTTAGCATATTATTGTAGCCAGACAGAAAAAAGCAAACATTTTCTTCACCTAACGGTTGTCAAATTAGGTTTAGGCGGTCTCTTGCCTAAATTTTACTAATGTTATAAAAAACGTGTATATGAAATAATACACGTTTTTTATGACATAAAAATATCTATCTACTTTGTGACATACAGTATATCTGTCTATTTATCTACGTAGAATACTCGTACATTCGTGCGGTGATGGATAAACATCATCATCAGCCTATCTCTTGCGTTTCTTGTCGCCGGGGACATTATGCTGAGAATTTTGTCATGTATGTCATTGAACAAATATTATTTCTTTCTTTTTTATTTGTCTGTAAGAACGATTGGCTGATAATGAGTTCTATATAAGTAACCTACGTACTCAATATTTGACACCGACTGTACCCACGCGTGTGTGCGCGAAGCCGAGGGCATAACTCGTTTTTACGATTAAAGGAGTCTGCCCACTATACCGTATCATACCATGACCGTGCTATGAACGTGTCAGACAAAAAAGTATTCTTTGTATTGAAAACTATGAGACGATGCCCTTTAGACCGTTCCGTCACCGACCAACACCGTCGCGTGCCATGCACGGACAGTTCAGAATTGTCGGCGAGAATATTTGCCGGTGGCGGTACGCTCCGCGCACGGCACGCGACGGTGCCAAACCGATGCCTGCCGGCAGCAAAACGGTGATAATACGGGTTATAACCGCGTATAAGGACCGTTATAAACGCGATAATGAAACGGCTTCCTATGAATAGTCACACAAATTACGGGTGGGGCAACATACGGGTTGCATACGGACACCATACCGGCATCATACGGGCATCATACGGGTTGCATACGGGACACCATACCGGCATCATACGGGCATCATACGGGCATCATACGGGCATTAAACGCCGTCGACTCGTTTCAGTGGGCAAAGCAAGCCGTATCGTATTACCTTCCGTGCTTGACACGTTCATAGCACGGCCATGGTATGATACGGTGTAGTGGGCAGAGGACCTTAAAATAAATTTTGTACGTGATAAAAAGTGTTGCAATAAAATATTTCAGTGATGCCAGAACGCGTTTGCATTGCTGCTGTTACACAAGAAATGTATGCGTTGGACGTTTTTTTTTTTACTTCGATTCCGGATTTCACAGCAATTTTTTTTTTATGTACGAGTTTACAGCACAGTTAAAACAACAAGTTGTGTTTAAGTAGGATTGTATTTTATCCAAAAATCTCATAGAACTGATTGACTTTCAGTAAATTTGATGTACATTAAAATTGTCTATCTATATTATGCAAAGCAAATATCTGGCCCAATACAAACAGAGATGTTCAATGTTCGCTCGACTCGAGCTGCCCGTCCGGGGAAGGACCCACCCTATAGAATACCGCAGTCAAATGACCTCCGGGTCGTGTTTCTGCCGGTGAGTAGTGTTTCCGGAGCTCGTGGGCGATTAGGGTTGGTCGACACGGCGGTGACAATGGACAGGTAACTGACCAGTTACTTGCCCGTTGCCACAGCGACTTGGGCTTCTCTTTCGCTTTCCATCAGGCATAGGGAAGCTATAATGTCGAGCTACTATAATAAAAAAAAAACAAATGTTTGTACTATGAAAAGATCGAACGCGCCAGGCTAACCGCTCGACCACTATGCCAGAGCGTTCACTACTGAATCACTAGTCGTCTAATATGTTTCCATACTTCACCCAAGAGACGGGAGATCCAATCAAACCCACTACCTTTTAACACTGTCAATATCAGTTGGTCCCATTAATTGTATACGGTGTGAACTACCGTTGATTTGTTGTGTGCGCGTGACGGGTCGCGATTGAGTAATTAGGACCACTCGTGCACAAAGCTGGGCCGTGGCGAGTGAGGCCCCTTGTCACTTGGTTGATGCATAGGAGTG
Source organism: Conogethes punctiferalis (assembly GCA_031163375.1). Taxonomy (NCBI): domain Eukaryota; kingdom Metazoa; phylum Arthropoda; class Insecta; order Lepidoptera; family Crambidae; genus Conogethes; species Conogethes punctiferalis. Next base: position 15,343,399 of record CM062081.1, on the reverse strand, counting down.
ATTAGAATTAGCTGTCATAACATGATGTTTAATAAACAAATATTTGATACTAGCTGTGCTCGCGACTTCGTCCGCGTGGAATAGTTATTTTTTCCCCGTTTTTTTACATTTTCCATTATTTCTTCGCTCCTAATAGTTGCAACGTGATGTTATATAGCCTAAAGCCTTCCTCGATAAATGGTCTATTCAACACAAAATTTTTCAATTCGGACCAGTAGTTCCTGAGATTAGCGCGTTCAAACAAACAAACTCTTCAGCTTTATAATATTAGTTTAGATTGTACTTCGTTTCGTCGAAGAAACGATAACCGTTGGTGTTAACGAGTTCTTTATTGGATACAGTTTCTGGGAAATCGTAATGCAGGACACCCGAGTGTTTGAAGCGAACAAAAAGAGAGGCCTATGTTCTGTAGAGGGATGTCAGGAAGGGGCCCATCATCTTTTCGCTCCAAGCCAACCTCACCTACCCGTGGTGCATCCTGCCGAATAACAAACGAGGGGCTAACAACCGACTGGTGGCGGTATAACCATCACAAATGAAGGCGTAGCTAAATACGACAGGCCGATGACGGGCAGCGTCACCGGAGCGAGAATAGCTTATATAGACATAGATCGCCCTCCGATCGCCAACCCGCCTGCCCAGCGTGGCGATTATGGGTATATCCTCCAGATGTTTGACTTAAGTGGTGAACAACTGGAGAGGCCTATGTCCAGCAGTGGACTGCAATAGGCTGATGAAAATGATGCGAACTACCGTTGATAAAATTCCACTCGCCATTATTTATCACCACATTTCTCGCTCTTTAAAATAAAGAAGCGTTATTATTATAGAGCGTATTAAATTTTTAATATCTAAACAGAGAGCAGTAGAACAATGCGAGACTTGCCGACAAGGGCCCGTCCCGAGCGAGAAAAAATTAAACCGACTTCAAAAAAAACACAAACGACTTAAACTAAAAAGCGATAAATAACTTAAGTAATTCTATCCTTAATACATAATTATTTAAATATTACAATTATCACTTATTTTTGAAGTCGGTGCCAGCTCTTGGTACCTAACGTAAACTGTTGTTGTATGACGCGCGCGGCCGGCAAATCCACACGACAATATACATTTATTTGTTTGGCTGGCACCGACTTCAAAATAAGTGATAATTGTAATATTTAAATAATTATGTATTAAGGATAGAATTACTTAAGTTATTTATCGCTTTTTAGTTTAAGTCGTTTGTGTTTTTTTTGAAGTCGGTTTAATTTTTTTTTAAAAAATAATTTTATTTCACTATTTTTAGTTGCGTTGATGTACTGTGACCTTGAGTAAAGGCTAATTAATGAATAAGGGAATCCTTAAGAGTTTTACTTAGGAATGAAAAATTTTGCTTCAAGTCAAGTGAAGACTATGCGATCTAGAATCAAGCATATCACTTACCAAATCACCTGCCCTATTAGCCCTGCATAAGTACATACTACTACCTAGTTTAATATCGACCAATGTTAGTACTGTCCCCTAACTCCTAACCGTTAAGGAGTTCTGTGGCTTCATCATCAGCAACAGATGTTGACGCCCGGAAGCATATACCTGAGTAAAATATGATTACGTAACAAAAACACCATATGAGCATACAATTTTAAGAAATAAGAAACTTTTATCATCGACAAAACATAACATTTTCGGTTGTTGCCCTCAATTTCTCCAGGATCCCATCATCAGATCCTGACTTGGTGATAATGGGACCACCTCGGAAGTGTCCTCTGTCGAACTGTCGAAAAATTTTTGAAATCCATCCATAATTGACGGAAATATCGGTGAACATACATAAAAAAAAAAAAAAAAAAAAAAATATTATACATACAGACGAATTGAGAACCTCCTCCTTTTTTGAAATCGGTTAAAAAAGCGAAACAACGGCGGGACGCGAGACAGGTGCCGAGACTATTGTCCCGCAGTGAATGGCGTTCCCGAGTTTTCCCTTACCCGGTCGGTTATTTTAAAAGGGTAGATATTGGTTGCGATAATAATCGACCCTTTAAATTCCTCGAGCGATGAGTTTTTGTTTTGGAACTGAGGAATGAAGGAACGGTCGGTGGATGGATAGACTCGAAGTATGTCTTATACTGCCGGTAGGTTTTGTACCCTTGCGTAAAGGGTACTTTAACGGCCAAGTCACACTAAATAAACAATAATAATAAAGAAATCGCAGTAAGCAACCTTTGACTTGGCGCGACTTTGTCTAGATTTCATTACTCTTTATAGATAAAACAAGCAGCTCCATCGAGACTTGGCTTGATTTTTACAGAATGTTTTTGGTGGGATATGTACTTAATTACAATATTAATACGTAAGTCTATACATAGAACAAACACAACATTAACGTTTGTTTCGGGTAGAGATCAAACTCACGACCTTTGATTCGGAAAGCACTACCAAATTAACCACAGTACCAGTTCAAATTGAAATCGATTCGATAGAAGTTTATCTTATTTTATCTCACTGTCTTAATTTTTTATGTACTCAATTGATATAAATAGCCCTTATTATATCCCGAGGGAGTTATAAGCTAGCTTTGTTAACGTTCACATAGCCCTTTATCAGATAGATATAATATTATTTTCTCGCGTAAAATTTATTCAGATATTACACGAGTTCCTAAATTTGAGACACCCTGTTGTGAAACTAATAGTGAATTAATAACTAGCTCTTTTGGATTTATTACACCCACTTAAGATTATATTTAGAAATTAAAATATTCGTTTCCACGTAGTGAACTAATTTACTGCGCAAATAAATTCTGATATCATGGTATTTCTTTAACATCGTGTACTATTTTATTTACTAGCACAGAATAGTCAATGATATTATGATCTCCAGGCACGAAGCAAATTCCGTGTGTTCGCCACTTTGGGAAAACACTTTTGGGTCATACCTATAATCGACACCACAGCCGAAGGTGTAGTTAAGTACGGGCAACAGCGTCACCGGAGTGAGAAGCTACGCCCTGCGATCGCCAACCTGCCTGCCCAGCGTGGCGATTAAGGGTATAATCCAGATGTTTGCCCTAAGTGGCGTACGGCTGGGGAGGCCTATGTCCAACAGTGGACTGCAATAGGCTGACGATGTTGATGATGATAATCGCCACACTGGGCAGGCGGGTTTGCGATCGCAGGGCGTAGCTCCTCGCTCCGGTGACGCTGCTGCCCGTCATCGGCCTGTAGTATTAGCTGCACCTTCAATCGTGATGATAAAACCACCACCAGTCGATTTCTAGAGCCTCATTCATAATTGATGCATTTTGAAGATGCAAGCAGGATGCATCAGAGGCGGATGCAGGAGGGTGGCTTGGAGCGATAAGATGATAGGTCGCTCCCTTACACCTCCCTATCTAGGTCTGTCCTGCGCAACCTCGTACTAGTCTGTCACCCATCACTGACTTGATGGTTCATTTGGTAGTAACCTGTGCCTTCTGAACCAAAGGTCATGGGTTCGATTCCTGCACAGTACAAACATTTGTGTTCATGTACATGTCTGTTTGTATTGGTCTGGGTGTTAACTATGTATAATATGTATTTATTTGCAAAAAAAAGTATTTAAGTAAGTTCACAGTTGTCTGGCACCAATAGTACAAGCTTCGGCTTAGTTTTGGGGCTAGATGGCGCTGTGTGGCTCAGCGTGGCATGTCACGAAGCTCACGCAAGTCCTACAGGCATCTTCAGTTTCCTATCCGTTGCCACCACACCATTGCCTGAAATATGCTTCCGCTAATAAAGTTCTAATATAATATATAATCAGCTCCCCAAAGTTCGTTCAAACAGTACCAAAAAGTAAGTATAAATGAGCTAATTTCGCGGCCGAAAAATAAAAGAATTTACATAATCGCCCCGGCGTAAAAAGTATTGAAATAACTTGACAATCAACTTCGGCCTTGTCTCGTCTTCGAGATAATTTGAAATTCGATATTCGTCCCGATTGGTCTCCTGTTTTATATTAAGGGGATTCGAGACTGTTCGGGATAATTGAGGGAAAATTGTAATATTTGTTTTCTTTGAGCATGAAAAAATATACCTATTGTGAATGATAATAATTACGGCAGTGGTATTAACTAGTGGTGTTTAAATGTGTTTCCAATTTTGAAATTTATATTATGTTTGCGTTCGACTCTTTAAACGAAAAATACATCATGAGGGAACTTGCAAGTGCACACTTGTGAAGAAATTTCAAAGGTGAAGGCGGTATTTACTATTTAGGGTAGTTTAAGGTAGGTTCGAGACTGTTTTCTTTCACCGTGGAGAATTCATTTGCGCAACTTCGCCATTCAGGTATCAGAGGCTTGGAATAAACACTGAAAACCCCCGGCCCCTCCAAGCGCCTTAAGAGCGGCGCTCCGGCACTAAAAGTCCTAGACCTATGCAACTGGTATCGCTAGCCCTCAAACTCCCCTCTGAGGAGTTCCAAGAACCTGGGAGTAAGTTATCTTAACTAATATTATAAAGCTGAAGCGTTTGTTTGTTTGTTTAAACGCGCTAATCTCAGGAACTACTGGTCCGAATTGAAAAATTATTTTTGTGTTGAATAGAGCATTTATCGAGGAAGGCTTTAGGCTATATAACATCACGCTGCAACTATAAGGAGCGAAGAAATAATGGAAAATGTGAAAAAACGGGGAAAAAATAACTATTCCACGCGGACGAAGTCGCGAGCACAGCTAGTTACTAATATATCTTGTAGGTACATTAGTTTACACTGAAAAGTATCCTCTATCACGATGTAGCACGTTACTCTTAGATCTTTCCTAGATACCTATCAATTTGCTGCTCCGTTGAGGCGTGAAAGCAATGCAAGTCACCCAAGGCACTTGCATATAAATGCGTAGCTTTTCTCAAACTTAAGTATAGAAAATAAGCACATATATTATGTTATGTTATCACTATAGAATCGGTGCCTGTTAAGCTCGGTAGTGATTCTGACTTTTGAATGGCTATTGATTCAATTGCCACAAAAGTAGGGTAAGAAATTAGAAATTACCTTTGTTACATCACAATCAAACAACGTACAAACATCAAAATTCAAAAATTCAAAATTCAAAATTCTTTATTTGCTCTAAATAGGGTAATGTACATCAGATGTTTTCTAAATTAATTCCTTATGCCTATTTAACTATATTATTATAGCATGCAAACAGAAAATATAAAGAGTTAAACAATAATTTCAACATTAAGTAGGTAACTATTTTATTCTATAGGTACACATATTATGTCAAACATTAATTAATAAATTAGCAAATTAAATCTTAATTTTCATAAATTCGTCAATAGAATAGAAACCGTGTTCCCCCAGCCATTTACGTAATGCTACTTTGAATTTTGTCAATGGTAATTGCTTCATAATGTCAGGTAACTTATTAAATATAGTTATGGACATCTATTAGCATAAGCCAGAAGGGGTCTTTAAAATACTGAAACTATTTGAATAAGTTAATACTTTTATTTTCTACAAGTCCGTCTCCATCTACCGTCAGTGTTCTAATGGCCGCCACCCGTATCGTTCGTTTTTTTTCTCCGCGGGTATTGCCATACTAATAATGAATTATGACATATTAATTTAATAATAATTGTAATAATTAAATGATTATAAAATCATTCCGTTAAATTAAAAATAAATAATAATATTGACGCTCTTAAACTAAATTAATCGAAATAATATCTCGATAAAAGTTATCGATAAGTATAAAGTTACTATGAAAATTAAATAAATGCTAACAGTCGGCCGTCCTGTTCACGGAATGTCCCTATTCCGGACCCGGCCATTTGAACACTGGTATGTCCCCATACATGAATCAAATACAAATCATATAATAAATTAAATTATCTTTATCTATTACAATACTATTTATCATTTCTTCTATAAATGAGACTTATTGTAATAAGTCTTTTTTTCTAACTAAATATAAAATTTAAATAACAGTCCTCATAAAATAACAATACAAAATGTAATACTTATTGCAAGTTTTACTGCCTAATACATTCAATAACATTTACTACCTATATCATATCATTATATGTACTTAAAATATATATGTTTATTTATTAATTACCTATAGGTATGTATTGAATATCATTTTGACCATTTACTAAGACTACTGTTTTGCAAATATTATATAATATTTCGTTAATACATGATTTATTCGTAATATAAAAGGCAATGCAATACCTGCCTACTTATCGAATATGAATTTGATTTTACAACTATTGGCTTGCTACACAAATAAATATAAACAAATATCAGACAATATCACATACGTTGCTCCAATCCCAAAGTAAGTAGCTTAAGCGCTTGTGTTATGGGTATCAGAACAACGAAGGTACCACAAATAAATACTTAAATACAAATATAAACACCCAGACATGGGACAAACACAAATATTCATCACACGAATGCTTGTCCCGGGCGGGAATCGAACCCACGGCCCCTGGTTCAGAAGGCAGGGGCCACCACCAATTGAGCCACCGAGCCAGTCAAATAATATACATGATAGATAACAATTAGATATAGATTTGTAATATCATTTAACAATGAACTTAATTACAATTGGGTAGGATATATGAATGTAGACGCAGAGATGTAGTCTTCCGTGTGAAGCTACTCCGTCAAAATAAGCATCCGTCTCAGCCGGCCGCTTCCCAATCAATTATGTTTTATTAGTCACTTCAGTTAGTGTGACCCCTTTGTAACATCTATTTTCTGGTTATGATTGACCTGAAAATTTAAGGAATAATTAAGAGTTTATCCATGCTTTATCCACATATTATGTGTGCTTACCACAGTGTTAGGTATAAAAGAACCCGAATCTACAGACTATAAGTATAAAGGTATATATACTTTTCATTGGAGTTGATTAGAGAACTTATTTTCAGACATTACATATTATTGAGATATATTATATTATTATATAGTTCTTCTTAAAATACTGAAGAGTTATGCATTTTATAAGGAATACAACCACTTGAACTTCGGCATCTCTCGCATTAACTGCAAGTACCGCTTGAACTTTGGTATAATTTCGTCGTATATTTAGACATTACATCTTATTGGGATATATTATCTATATAGTAAATACTGAAAAGTTATGCATCTTATAAGGAATTATACAACCACTTGAACTTCGGCATCTCTCGCATTAACTGCAAGTACCGCTTGAACTTTGGTATGATTTCGTCGTGTATTTAGCCATTAAATCTTATTGAGTTATATAATAAATACTGAAAAGATATGCATCATATATAATAATAAGGAATTATACAACCACTTGAACTTCGGCATCTCTCGCATTTACTGCAAGTACCGCTTGAACTTTGGTATAATTTCGTCGTGTATTCTTGATTTGCTTCAATGAGCGCTGCTTGTACTTCGGCATCCTTCACCGGCCCAACCAGTGAGTACCGCTTGTACTTCAGCATCCTTATAGTCATCGTCTCTTGAGTGAGCACCGCTTGTGCTTCGGCATCCTTCACCGGCCCAGTCAGTGAGTACCGCTTGTACTTCGGCATTAGTAAGCGCCACTTGTACTTCGGCATCCTTCACTAGAATCCTGAGACCCTCAATGGTGAGTACCGCTTGCACTTCGGCATCCTTCACTCTCAACGTAGTTTTAATTAGCATATTGTAAATTATCCATCATTGCATGTATAAAAGTTGCCATAGTATCCATCTATATTAACTCTGAAACATCAGGAACCTTGTAGGTAAGGGGTACATGATAGGAAGAGGAAAATTGATATTGCCCATATGTAACACACTCATAGTCCTACTACGTTATTATATAATTTATTCAACAGATTTATGTTAATTTGTACCTATTTTTCCTATTTGTACCCATTCGTATTATTCTAGTACAAGTAATATGTAAATTGATTTTTATTAAATTATATTATGATAAAATAAATAATTAATTAGCCGTCTTTAATTTGATCATTGACTCTCGTCACTAGATACGCCTTCCTTATCAGAACCATTCGGAAGATTAAATGTAATCCAAACCTCTAGTTGATCAGAAGGATAGATGCTTTTGTATTTCCTTTTAGAGTGACCCTCGACACTAAAAATTTCGTGCCTATCATTATCTAGGACAGCGATATCTCTGACGGGACCCCTAAACTTCGAATGTAATTTTATAAATAAACCATTTTAAGTCAAAGTTGAAAAAATGGCTTATACAAAAATGTTTTTATAGTTTAAGTGAATATTTTGACTGCAGATAGTTATGACATTTTATTATTATTTTATATCCGATATTGACATGCTATTGATTGTGAATTGTGATGTATATTAATTCTTTATTTGGACCTATGTATAATATTATGTTTGGTGTTAAATTGTTTCTGACCTAATGACTCTATTGACTTAATTATGTAATATCCTATTTGCATGCCATGGTTTTGGTGACAAGTGAGAATATTAGAATATTGAGAACACTGTAACATCCTATGTACCACTTTTCTTGCAAATAAAAACTATTCTATTCTATTTTTTTTTTTTACTTTTACCATCTGCCGTGTTATGATGGTTCGGTGACCAGGTCACCGATTTTATAGAGTTTCATTGGGGTCCTAGTACCTATTATCAAAATATTTTTCGTATAATCCTGATTCCTAACCGTGTTTTCCTGCGCCGCGTCTATGATATTTTAACGGCGTCTATGATTATTAAGTTCTGTCCGTAGCTCGCCTAAAGCATCAGTCATCACTTTCATTAACCGTTTGAAATCCAAAAACTACTTCATCTGGGGTTTTACCAGTACTCTTATTTTTGGTATTATCTAGACTCCATTGCACTCGTCCTACATTATCGTCCCACATACGCTCGTCCATCCCGTGATTAGTCGAAGCCAGGGACTCTAGTATCGTCCGATTATACCTTTAAATTTGGCCATTTACCCGAGGTATAGCGACGGCATTAAGTACGTGTTTTATGTAAAGTGGCTGACGTAAAGCTAAAGCTAAGCAACTAAGTACATTAAAATATCGCGTGAAACATTGATGCATGCTGAAAGCTGCAGGAGCGTTGACGAGGCCAAACGGCATCCACGATATTCGTAATGCCCATCGGGCGTCACGAATGAGGTGTCGTGAATCCTCAGCCATAGGTTTGATAGCAGCCAGATTTTTAATCTAAAGTAGTAAAATAAATACCTTTTGCCATTAAGGCGATCCAGTTGATCATCTATTACTAGCGTGGGTGTGTAACGTTTGATATAAGTAATAACAGATAATATAATATTAATTGTAAATCAAAATAACATTCAACTGTTATAATTTTCATAAACTATAAAAACGAATAACCTAATTTCATTTCAATTGGGTACGTGTCCTTTACAGTTTTATTATTCAGTGATTGGTAGTTATATATCGGTGGTATTCATTTTTTTTTAAACGAGCTTAATGGGACCTGCTTAAGATGAGTTCGATTTTAACTAAACCTCTGACAATTTCGCATTCTTTATAAGATAATTGATATGACTTATAAAAGACCAGATTCTCATTGCTTAATTTAATATACATTTCTAAAACATTTGTTATACATAACTCGCTAGTATCCAGTGCGAAACAATCTCTAAATTGGTTTAAAAGATCAATTAGACTATTTATATAATTTTGAATAATATTTGACCCTATGTTAATCATATACGGTGTAATGTTCATTTTACACTGACTCTCTAGGTCTCGGTCAAGTTGAATGCGGTTTACTCCAACTTTATGTGGCTCATGTAAATTGAAGTCCCCGGATATTGACAGAATGTACACACGTTCTAATAATTTACCCTTTTCTACCAAAATATTGCCTTCTGACACACTGATCGCCACAATAGCTCCTATATCTTGTATAAGCTGATACATACACCCTGAAGTATAATTATTAATTATGCTCGTTATTTGCTTAAAAATATGTACTACTACCTGGTATATAGATAAAATAAAATAGTTTATTTCTGCAAATAGATTTACTAGTAATACTTTCGCACGTCACACTTTTTACAACCAGTATTGACGTGTAGCCTGCTGAGAAGAAGTGCCGCAGCAAACTTAACAATTAGGCATTTTTTTTAAATATATAATACATAAAAATCATTTTAATAAGCGCAGGCGCGCTGATATCATATCCATGTGTTATTGTTATTCTTCTTTTACTTTATAATAATAACTTTAAGACATTAAACAAGACTCAAAGGGAGATTAAGATCTATGCGAGATTTAGATAGATGCGAGGCATTAAATACGCTTTTTGTAAAAATGTTATGTGCAATGAAGATTAACTAAATAAATAGATCAACATTATTTTGCGGTATTCTGTTAAAGATTTTTATATTTTGTCCAATGAATGAGTTATCAGTTCTACGGAGCCTGAGATTAGAAATAACAAGGTTGCTCTTACTTCTAGTATTGAACTGGTGAAGATCTAAGATAAATGTATAGTCTTACGTACAACCATTATGCAGTCAGATATGTAATGTGATGCCACAGTTGGAATGTTAATTTCTTTAAATATTTATCTAAGTGATTCGCGAGATTTAAGTCCATATATAGAATGTATCGCCCTCTTCTGTAATACATAAATAGTTTGTACGTCAGAAGCTGATTTCTACAGGAGCAAACCATTTATAACATAACATTACGGAAGTAACGGAAATAAACGAGTCTCGCTGTTTCAATATCAGTGAGTTGCCTAATTATTATTATTTTTTTTTTAACTGCATATGCAGCTGAACTGAGTCTTCCTACCAGGGCTCCTATATGAGGCCTATTGTAACTTGGAGTCCACAGTTATCCCTAAAGGGTAAATGTGTTCTACGTTCATAATTATCATATCAGTATTCATTTGCCTCTCATCAGTTATAACTAGAATCAACAGTATCCTAATATACAGGTAAACATTAAACACCTTTATTTCTGTAGAGATCTTAGAGTATAAGAGTGGTCGTTGTCAAGCTTGATCTTAATATATTGATAATATGAACATTTAATCTAATAATTATGTTTATAGACTTCTTATACTTATATTATTTATGTAAGTATCATTTATAATATTATGTGTGTATTTTTATTTATATTACATATACATATATATTTTTGTTATTATCATTATTGTATTTATTTATACCTATAACCTAAGATTTTAAAGAATCTAATTCAGTTGATAGCTCACCTAACCTCTTCTCTGTAACTATCCTCTACCCTAAGGTCTGGAAGAGATCGTTTATAGCGATAAGGCCGCCTATATTGTACAGCATAATGTCTACTATACATAGTTTTAAGTCAATTGTTTGGTGTGCAATAAAGAATATCTTATCTTATCTTATAAACTTAACTCATCGTATTTCTGATTTCTCAGAATACAGTACCAAGTTATTATTTGTTTTGTAAACTAAATTTTTGCCTATTTATACGTCGGTATGCAAATATTCATCAGGTACAATATAGGCTTGGATTTCTGCTTGTACAAAATCGATATTTACGTCTATGACTAGATATATAACCTAACGGCTTAGTAGACCCAAAGATAAAAAGGTTTAAGATCTTTATTCTCATTAAGAATTACATGAAATTCACTTACCATGAGAACATAAACATAAATCCTTTCATTACCGGTACATAGTCTTTATAGATTGAAATATTCAGATTACTAACAGTCCTACTTAAAGTAGTAATCGTGAATTGACTTCCGAAGTCAATGAATGCTGTTCTAGAAATTCTATCTACTTTTATAACTTTAGGGTATATACCTACTCAGAGCCTTACCTTGAGCTGTAATTTATTAAACCTCCTTGTGATTATTATTAGTTTCTGGTGGATTTAGTCAAATGTGAGATCACGCTTACAATGCCCAGCTACGTGTCCCATACGCAGACAATTCATACGAGTACATTATTGTAAATCGTTGTGCATTAAGCTGTATGTTATGGTCGAAATCCCGTGAATGATGCAGTTTACTGTATTTATACCCTTTATAATAGAGTGACTGACTCGCACTGACAGAGTCGCTAGTCGTACTCGTACGTGCGGAACGTGATGGAACAAGAGAAGGTGTATATCTACTTAGATCAGTGTCCAACATGATCACTAAGTACTACGTATAGGCAATGACAAGTTATTAAAGGTAGGGATACAGGTGGCAAACGGTCAAAATTAATGAACCATGATCATGATTGCCAATAGCTGGCACCACATAAAATAACAATTTAGTTGTATAAAATACAAGTAAAAATAAGGTAATAAGTTATCTGTAGGATACAAAACCCCATGTAAATATTACTACATAACATTTAGGAACAACTGAGCAGTACCTCTGTTAAATACACAACACATCAAATAATATTCCATAGTAGGTGCCTGGTATAAGCAGTAAATTTTATTTTAAAGTTCATTAGTTCTAAAAAAATAAAACAATGTAATTTCACCAATAAATTAAGACAAATAAATTGTCTAACACATACTCGTATTTAAGAATATAAAAATTATGTGTAAAATTTGTGCAATAATTGTAGGTATTTCAAGTACAAATCGAAAAGCCATTATTTCGTAATGGAACTGGGCCTTACGGCCATTTAACTAAAGCCAATACACAGACAGGTATTTATCGTGTTACTATTGCCGTCCATGTAATAAGCTGTCGATTAAATTACCATTTTAACGGCAACTGTTACCGCCCAAAAATGCACTGAGCCTCGAAGCCCTTTACCTTGCTTTTAAAATATTCGTAAACATTGCACACATTCATTCGGTGATCGATATTTCTACATAATATACTCGAACAACGGGACAGGCAGGATTCGAACCAAAGACCCCGGAATTTGTGCGACATAATAATATGTTACTCGCAGCACACACCATTTTCAGCTTGCCCCTTCTCAGGGGCTAAATGCATACTATATTATTAATTAAAAATAGTTAATTAGTTATACTCATTTTCGTAAGAAAATTTTTCACTTACCCCTTTTGTAGGCGTGGGGAGTATAGAAATACTCAGATCCCACTTCTGACTTATTAGCATAAGCCAGAAGGGGTCTTTAAAATACTGAAACTATTTGAATAAGTTAATACTTTTATTTTCTACAAGTCCGTCTCCATCTACCGTCAGTGTTCTAATGGCCGCCACCCGTATCGTTCGTTTTTTTTCTCCGCGGGTATTGCCATACTAATAATGAATTATGACATATTAATTTAATAATAATTGTAATAATTAAATGATTATAAAATCATTCCGTTAAATTAAAAATAAATAATAATATTGACGCTCTTAAACTAAATTAATCGAAATAATATCTCGATAAAAGTTATCGATAAGTATAAAGTTACTATGAAAATTAAATAAATGCTAACACATCATCCAATAAAAAAGCAGATAAAAATTAAATTTCATATTTGTGAAAGAATTAATCTCATTGGTCGCTCCAGAACAAAGTATTGATACTATAAATAGCCAATATAACTGTTTAACTACGGGTATAAAATACGTCCATTTTCAGAAATTCAATTACTGTCATTCGAAAAATACTTTACTGTTAAAAACGCAAGGTTTAATTACGCAAAAATAAATCCGTTTGTAAAAGAAAACCTAAATGAAATATTCCCAGTGAAATATTTCGATAGCGTTTGGGCAGAGCTCGCGTATAAGGTAAGTGTCCCTATTACGGAGGTAGTCAAAATCGGTTCCTATTACGGTGGTATTTCTATTTTCGAGTTTTATTCCTATTTTATTCAGTATAAGTGCACCAAAATGTATACTATTTAATCCAAATCTATTCCTTCATCAGTTGACCGAGTTTTGCAAGTATAGCACATATACAACACAACAAAATCAATCATTTAGTGTAACGACATCGATGTGAGAGAGGATTTCATACAAACGCGCAACATCAAATGAAAGTACACCAATATTTATAAACTAAGTTTTTCGTATTAATAACCCGTTCAAGTTCGTTTGTGTGTTATTTATTGCATTTTCCTACTATTACAGCAGCTATTTAAATAGCTTAATTCATATTTTAAACTCATTTTCACCCAAAAAAATAAGAAACAAAATACCACCGTAAAAGGATGCAAATTTTATAGGTTGATCCTAATACGGTGGTATACCTCCGAATTAGGAAATATACTGGACATGTTTAATTGTTTATAACTTTTAATTTATTAACTTATTGAATTAGTTCCAAGTTTTATTGAAATAATCATTAATCTCTTAAATTAAGGACCATATTCTGCGGTATGCTATCTTTCTTAGAAATCTAGTTAAATATGAAAATTGTTGAGCATAAAATGTTGGTTTCTTAGAAGCGGTAAAATAAAAAGCTGTATTTTAATTGATCACAAATCGTTTATTTTGTATAACTGTTGACTAAAATTTAACACACTGAGCCAAAAAACTGTTATCGTGTGATTATGCATTTACACTCTTTTGTTTATCGAAATTTTGATGGGTCAGAATTAGGAACATTATAACACGAGTAGTGTTCCTATTACGGTGGTAGTTATTTTCAGGTAACTCCGTATTAGGTTATATGGGTTCCTATTATGGCGCTATTCATAAAATATAAAATTTTAAGTTTTAGGGTTCAGTAAATAAATAAAAAGTTTTCTATAATGTCTTATGGATTCTTATTTAATAAAACCAAAAGCGATAAAAACTTAACAATGTATGTAAATAATGTTATTTAAAGAGAAGAATGCCCATCATAGTATGGAGAATAGTACAGTTGTGTTAAGTGTTGCATCAAAACCAAAGTTTTATTAGGTATCTAGAAAAAATATTATTACTTTTGACCTTTGAACCGGGGTATAAAACCTATTTTCCAAAAATGTAACATTTATACTTACTACGAGTAGTTTATTGTATAAAGTAATAATAATTCGTTTCAACGAGATCTTTTATAATACGTCACTGTTAGAATTTAGAGGGTGCTAGGTTCTGGAGAATAAGGAAAATTCAAGTGATTCATACATCCCTGCTATATTTGCAAATTTTATTAAAAGAGAATCAATGTTATCAAATCAATGAATGAAAACCTTACTTTACTTTCATCACCATCATCAGCCTATTGCAGTCCACTGCTGGACATAGGCCTCTCCAGTTGTTCGCCATCTAAAGCAAACTTCTGGAGGACATACCCGTAATCGCCACGCTGGGCAGGCGGGTTGGCGATCGCAGGGCGTAGCTTCTTGCTCCGGTGACGCTGCTGCCCGTCATCGGCCTGTAGTTTTTAGCTACGCCTTCTATCGTGATGGTTTAACCGCCACCAGTCGGTTTGCCAGAGCCTCGTTTGTTGTTCGGCAGGATGCACCACGGGCAGGTGAGGATGGCTTGGAACGATAAGGTGATAGGTCGCTCCCTTACATACAATTTACTTTACTAACACATATTTTATATTATTTAATGTACGTAACATTATTTGTTTCTGACCCTCCGAATTAGGAACCGTTTACCGCCGTAATAGGCACTGACCGAAATTATACCTCCGAATTAGGAACAATCGACTCGGCTATTTAAATATTTAAAAAAAAAAAAACTAACATCAAGGGAAACACAAAATCAATAGAAATCTATACTTATAATAAATCTGTAGAGAGGTCAATTCTGTACATGAAATATATTTTCAAAATAACTATCAGGGGGTGATTAGTGATCGATACTGATGCCAAAAATGCAATCAGTAAAATTTTTGTCTGTCTGTCTGTCTGTCTGTCTGTCTGTCTGTCTGTCTGTATGTTCCTTATAGAAACAAAAACTACTCGACGGATTTTAACGAAACTTGGTACAATTATTCTTCATACTTCTGGGCAGGTTATAGTATACTTTTCATTACGCTACAATCAATAGGAGCAGAGTAGTGAAGGGAAATGTTGGGAAAACGGGAGAAGTTACTCCATTTTTTAAGCTTCCGTCGCGTGTGCAGCCTTAATGGTTAAAGTTACATAGAAATTATGTATGACAGAAATATTTTACATAAAATTGACTAAAAAATATCCCGCAACAGCATATGTCTATCTTTTATGGTTGACTCACAATAACACGTGTAACTCCTGATAGCTTAGCAGTTCGGAGCATTCTGATTATATTTGTTTACTCTTACGTTTATAATACTCTCATTCAACCCTAATTTTAAAAAGTTATCATTATTACCTATTCAATAAAAAAAGAATCATAGAAATCGGTATAGAAACACCAAACTTATACATGAAATAAGCCATCGCGCCGTCGCACGTGAATACTGAATCATGCTATAAGGATTATTTTTGTGTAACGGTTGCCGCGCTCGACACGGGTCGCGGCGGCGGTAGGGTATAAAAAGGCGGGAGGTCCGAGAGCTAGCTTCATTCAATATTTGGCTGTTGATGCGTTCAGAGCGATCGACCTTATTGACAGACAATAATTGATATTGAGAAACCGTGCTTATCAGCGCGACTTTTAGTGTTTAAATAGTTTATTTGAATTTCTTTTGTTGTTATATTGTAAAATATTCGTTCAAATTAAAAATTATTAAGCGTAGGTACTTTTATTAATTAAAGTAGTTATAAGTATTTATTTTTAAGTGAAGTAGGTATAGGTAGATAGTTTTGCACAGGCGTTTCAGCTTTATTTTCATTTCTTTTTTGTTGTGAGTTGTATATATCGCACCCCCCGGCGAATAAAGCGGTTATTGCAGAATTGCTATTTTTCAGGAGAAGCAAAAAACCGAAATCGGTGAATATCTCTAAAACTATAACTTTCAAATAAATGCTTTAAACTTTAATTGAAAGTAGATTTTTGATTGTACATAATATTTAAAAACTAAATTAATTTAATGGGAAATTCATAGATAAAACCTCAAAAATATGTAATACCGCATAACAATATTATTGTTTTTGTCGTAGGGTGACATTACCATTTTATTCGCGGCAGCCTTCTATCAAAACTGCCCGCGCAGCGAGGCATAGCGACAGTATTCGTTAGTTTTTCGTGTCTATTCTATTGTGAGTAATAACTTCTTACCACTTTATTCGTGTGAAATTAAAAATAGGTTTATATTGTAAGCGTTGAATTCGCGGATCATTCTACGTAAACCATTACTGTAACAAGTGAATGCAACAACATTAAAAATATAGTTGTTATTGCTACATTTGTGTTTTTTTTTAAATTTTATTATTAAATTAACATAAAAAAATATGAATTACAACTAAATTAACTCTCATTAAGTCTAATTCCTATCAAAATCAGGTTTTTAAGCTATGCTTAGACCACAGCACATCGAAATACTTTACGGGGTTTGGGTCATTTTGGAGTCGTTTTAAATTTTGGTGGCCACTGACGGAAGTTATAATGTTCGAAAGAGGAATTCTATCGGATTTTAACGATACTTGGTACAAATATTCTTCATACTCCTGGGCAGGTTATAGTATACTTTTCATCACGCTACAATCAATAGGAGCAGAGCAGTAAAGGGAAGTGTTGGGAAAAAGGGGGAAATTTGTACCTGTATGTTTGAATGCACATCACGCTAAAACTACTGCATAGAAATAAATGCGGTTTTTACCAATGTATTGCTAGAGGTCTAACTTAAAATTTAAGTACTATTTTATGAAGTCTATTATTTTTAAAACGCGATATCCACGCGTGCGACGCCACTGGCACAGCTAGTACAAAATATAATAACCACTTTTGACGATGAAGTGGTTTTGCACATTTAGAAATACTTACAAATGCTTATTTTTGTCTCCTAGTTTCGAATGTTGCGAAATACCTCCGTAATAGGAGCGTTTACCTTATTAAATTTCAATTTGTGCAAAAATAAATTAGTAACAAAATTTGATTGTCCACGCATCAGACAAGACTTGAAGCGGAATTTTCGGTCGGGCATGAATTATTTCGTTTCGCATTTTGTTGATGAGAACCGGTATAATGTAAAATGATATGTGTAATTAATAGAAAATGAAATTTAATTTTGAGTTTCATTTGCAATGAACGAGTATATTTTACTCGGCAAATATTATTATGCCATGTAAATTACATTAGTTCACTTTGAGGTTGTTACTAACGATATCTGTTGCCGAATAGAGCCCAGTCTTTATGCGATATTTGACATTTTATTTATTTTTATTTATTTATTTTAGATTACCAACGACTGTTACATCAAAATAAATCTTAAATTATAGCCTTAATACTATTACACAATGCACAGTCTCTTATAGATAACCATCACTCTCAAAACAGTTTCACATCATTATAAATACACTATAAAGTTATTACTAAAACCAAAACAATCTGAACTAAGCAAACCAACTCCAAAAGCTACTCAATTTGGTCCAAAATCAAGTTTTTAAATTTCGTCAATGACACAGAATGGATGTCTATCTCTGTTCTTCCCCCCACGCATTCATTAAAGAGACGGGACATTCTTGCTCAGGGCGAGTTCGAACCCAAAACTGTTCTACGCAATGGACATACGAAAGGATTGATTGCAATACGAGGAACCCTACGAGGCACTCTGAAGGAAAGTTTCGACTTAGCTTATAGGTATTCTTAAATTAGTAATTAACAAGATGATGCGCTTTTAAGCCAGCCATAAACGCTATGGCTGTACCGGAGAGGTTAGCTGTGCAGGTATGCCTGCGCAGGTCGACCGTCCCTTTCGCAGGTATAAGAAACTGCTATTGACTAGCAAAATCAGTCAAAACTACTTTTGACTGTATGCTTTAGTCAATAAATACTTTTAACTAAAATAACAGTTAAAACTTTTGCCCAATGGAGCTGGTCAAAAGTACTTTTAACCGTAAATTTGGAGTCAAAAGTAACCAATAATTTTCAGTCAAAACCACTTTTGACCAAAACTTATACCGCCACCAGTCCGTTGCCATCGCCTCGTTTGTTATTCGGCAGGATGCACCACCTTACACCTATCGGTAATTTGGAACAACCTTGTTAAAAGAAATTATTATTGTTATGGATAAGATATTTAGGTTGTCAGCCACATTACATCTTAACTAATATTATATAGCTTAAGAGTTTGTTTGTTTGAACGCTAATCTCAGGAACTACTGGTCCGAATTGAAAAATTCTTTTTGTGTTGAATAGACCATTTATTGAGGAAGGCTTTAGGCTATATAACATCACGCTGCAACTATTAGGAGCGAAGAAATAATAGAAAATGTAAAAAAAAAACGTTGAAAAAATATTATTCCACGCGGACGAAGTCGCGAGCACAGCTAGTTACATTATATGCCCCAAACAACATCTCATGCGCAGGGGAGAAGCTGAAAACCAGCGGTGCCCAGGTCATTCCTTGTGGCACCATCAGCTGAGCTAATTCCCATTGTCTTTTTTTGTATTTTGGATATTTTGATGTTTTTTGTTGTATGTTATCTTAAAAGAAGACAATAAATCTTTTTTATTCTTATTGTTAGTCTTAAAAGTGTTTGTCGTTTGTCGCAGGTGAGGGCGAGCGCAGGGGCGAGCGGCGGCGCGGCGCGGGCGCGGGGGTGTCGCGCGGCATGCGCCGCCCGCTGCTGCCGCTGCTGCTGCTGGCGCTGCTGCGTGCGCACGGCCTGCTCGCCGCGTCCGGAGGTGAGTGTTATGATCATCATCATCAGTAGCTTAGAAAAGAGGTGCGTCCGGAGGTTAGTGCGGCGTGCGGGTGTACCCGTGGGACGTGGATACGGCGCGGGCGCAGCGTTATCGCACGTGGAAGTAAGCGTGCGGGTGTACCCGCGGGGCGGGGATGCGGCGCGGGTGCGGCGTTGTCGCACGGCTTGTGCGTCTGGAAGTAAGCGTGCGGGTGTACCCGCGGGGCGGGGATGCGGCGCGGGTGCGGCGTTGTCGCACGGCTTGTGCGTCTGGAAGTAAGCGTGCGGGTGTACCCGCGGGGCGGGGATGCGGCGCGGATGCGGCGTTGTCGCACGGCTTGTGCGTCTGGAAGTAAGCGTGCGGGTGTACCCATGGGACGCGCAGGCGCGGGCATGTCGCGCTTCTGACGCACACATACGTTAGTGGACAAGCTGAGCGCTTTTTTCTGGTTTATGATGAATCAGCCTTTTTTCTAAACTTCAATACGGTTTTTCTAAAAAAACACTAACTCTAGCACATATTTTTACGTCTTATTACGGCCTGGGGATGTCGGCCAAGTTTACCCTGTGCTCGCATGGTCGACATTATTCACGAGTACTATATTTTTTTTCTATTTTGTAACCGATGGGAGAATATTTTATCCCTCGTACAATTTTACGGTGAGTGCTCCAGAGATCCAGTGCTTAAGACTCGACTTCCATACGAAAGTCGAAGTACATTCAACACTCTCACCGTGAAAGAAATAGCATAGGGACTTGGCCAGAAGTAAATGAGTCTCTCGGTGGGCGAAGGACCTAGCTGATCTAAAACTTTTACAGCACAAAAATACACTAAGTATTTCCTCTTTTTAAAAAGGAACACACATGAATATCACGAATCAGGTAACCAGTTACTTGCCCTTTTGTTACAGAGACTAGGGCTTCTCTTTCGCTTTTCATCAGGGGTAGGGAAGCCATTATATCTAGCTACAATATTATCTTAATCTTCTTAAATAATAGTGATCTATCAACGCACAACCCAAACCACTGGACCGATC
This sequence comes from Conogethes punctiferalis, assembly GCA_031163375.1. Taxonomy (NCBI): domain Eukaryota; kingdom Metazoa; phylum Arthropoda; class Insecta; order Lepidoptera; family Crambidae; genus Conogethes; species Conogethes punctiferalis. The sequence goes on along the minus strand of CM062081.1, from coordinate 15,322,782 downwards.
GGGCTGAAATTTGGCATGCAGGTAGCTGTTATGATGTAGGCATCCGCTAAGAAAGTATTTTGATCATGTCCCGAAATTCCCACGAGAACGCGAATTAGCGGAAAAATCCTTTTGTTTGAAAAATTTAAACATGCGGACGAAGTTGCGGGCAATAGCTAGTAAGAAATAAATGAAAAAAGACACATGTTATAGATAAGACAAATGAACCCACCACTAGCCGGACAATCCCGAATGTTGCCAAACCGCTCTACACTCGATCGCCAATTTGCTACACAGCATTAATATATTCAGGCAGTGCAATTTCCTATTAGCACCGCGCTAGACTAATCTTCGGCCGCGACGATCCGCTCCGGGATTAGTTTACTCTAGTGACCAATCAGATTGATTCTCCGGTCAAATGTAAGCTGTACGGTATACATGTATGTGATGTAAGGGAGCGACCTATCACCTTTTCCTCACCTGCCCGTGGTGCATCCTGCCGAACAACAAACGAGGCTCAGGCAAACCGACTGGTGGCGGTCAAACCATCACGATAGAAGGCGTAGCTAAATACCACAGGCCTATGACGGGCAGCAGCGTCACCGGAGCAAGAAGCTACGCTCTGCGATCGCCAACCCGCCTGCCCAGCGTGGCGATTATGGGTATATCCTTCGGAAGTTTGCTAACAACTGGAGAGGCCTATGTCCAGCAGTGGACTGCAATAGGCTGATGATGATGATACATGTATGTGTAGCCTATATTGAAGACCAGTAGAGGATCAGTGGTTGTGAACGCTGCAGCTGAAACAGTGGCCGCGGTTTCGATCCCCGTACGGTACAAATATTTGTGTGCATGAACATGGTTTGTTTGTACTGGTCTGGGTGTTTTCAATGTACATATTTATTTCCTAAAAGTAGCTAAGTACGTTCATCAATGGGGATGTTTCCAGGGTCAAAATAATAACATTATATTTAGTCCGTATTTAAGATTATAAAAATATATTAGACACGTATTTTTCCTTTTTTCATTTAAACAAAAAATAACAAAGATACAAGGCATCAAAATTTAGGAGTGGGGGTCTTTGACGTTACTTAGTGGCAAAAAAACTCCCACTATGTGACGTCACGCGTAATTTTAACGGGCTATATCTTTGTCATTTTTGGTCTAATTTACAAATGAAAAAATACGTGTCTTTTATTTTAGAACAATCTAAAAGTCGGACTAATTACATTTTTGACGGACACAGGCCCATTGTCTAGTATCTACCCGTAGTACAAGCTTCGGCTTAGTTTGGGGTTAGATGGCGCTGTGTGACACGCTTGACAGCGCAGTGACCAGTATCAAGATAATTTTTCAAGCGGCATCCCCTCACCTTATGATAACGCAAAAGAGAAACTAAAATCGTGTGATAATCAAATAGTATGGCGGTATATATGTAATGTACCTACTACCGAAAACGCGACCAAACTCACTCAGAAAGTCGCCACAGAGGTATGAAACGGGCCATTGATTTGTACAAACATTTGTGTGCATGAACATGTCTGTTTGTATTGGTCTGGGTGTTTTCTATGTATAATATGTATTTATTTACAAAAAAAAATGTATCTAAGTAAGTTTATCAGTTGTCTAGTACCCATAGTACAAGCTTCGGCTTAGTTTGGGACTAGATGGCGCTGAGTGGTCCAGCGTGGCATGTCTTGGGTTATTTATTTGGGTTATTTATTCTTTTCCACCAATTTTTACCTATCGTTACTCTAATAGGAAAATTTAGGTTAAGTACGAGTATTTTAAACGTGTGTAGTCGGCAAACGTAGTGTAGGACGCCCTAAGGACAGGTGGAATGACGATTTGCGCAGGACAGCTGGCAAGTGCTGGATGCGAGAAGCCCAGGAGCGATCTAGGTGGCGAACGCGGTAGGAGAGGCCTATATCCAGCAGTGGACTGATATAGGCTGATGATGATGATTATTATAAAAAGTCTAAAAGAAAAAGGTGAGGTATATATTTGTAGTCTATTTTTATAGCCGGCTCTTTTGCTAGCTTAAAACTTACTGCACATTATTCTAGAGCCATTTAAAAGCACAACAACCTTTCGACCTTACAGTGAAGTTATCGAATGCATTAAGTTGAATCACTTCAAAGGACACGAAAACAAAGAGTACATCATCAACAAACTGTTGGATAAGGAGGGTGTTTACGAAAACGAATGAACAATGTTTCAAGTCGTAACTTAGGTCGTAAGTTCAAAATCAATTAAGTTGGCTCCCGTCCAAGCTCTCATTCCAAGTTATTTATTGCTCTCGTCTTAGCGATGATAACAAAACAATTTTGTTTACGACATACAGACAGACGAATGGGTGTGGGACTGGATAATAATAGTGTTCTAACCGAGTTTCGGTCACAGCGCCCAATTTAAGGTACAGATGCCTTTCAAAGCCGATTTCGGCTTCAGCGATTTATACACGACTATTTTTTCAGTTTTTATAAAGGTGAGGGTTCTTAGAATTGTATTACAGGTGCGTTTACGAGCCCCTAAACTATAAAGGTATTCAAATACAAAGGATTTTTGTGATATGTTAATTAGTTCAAAAATAAATTAGTAACTGATAATTTTTGAGCACCTAAAATTAGAAATATTTAGTCTTAAACGATTGTATTAGATTTTGAAGATAATACAATCTTTATGAGTAGGTGCGTAAACGAATGAAAATGATATTATGTGTGAAAAACCGTTTCAAGTTAAATAGAATATCAACTATGTACCTAAACCAAGAAGATAGGCTTTCATCAAATCGCTTATAACTCTAAGATCTTCATCTGAAGCCTCACAACGTTCATTTTATAAGTCGGCAACTGATTGAAAACGTCAACGAAATAAATGCGTCCGTAAACTTTAGACAAATAGAGGTTCAAAACGGCTCGAAATGGGGCCATAAAGGGAAGAAATTGGAGTTTTATCCGGCCGTTGAAAGAGGCCTGGGAACTGTGGCTTTTAAATTAATCGACTGGGCCCGAAATTAAGTACTTGGCGGATTTGCGCGAGGCGTCCGCGTAGCCGGCGCGGCACAATCAGACAAATTGGCGGTGTCTGGAGCGAGCGCGGTGGAGATGGTGCCTCGGCGGGGCGTAGGGCCGCTGTTTGAGTGAGGGCGGGTTGAGAAATTTATACAATTTGGAAAGTTCATTAAGAATTAGAACACGACAAGTCGCTGCACGATGGTAGATACTTGTGTTACTGCTGACAAAACACACCATTAGTTGCTGTGTCCTGTGGCGGCAAACGGAAACAATCAACTACATTTTAGTTTAAGACTAGTACAAAGCTACATTTACTTACTTGTAGTTCAGGGCAGCTAGCTACACAGTAAGACAGCTCCACTAACATAGAAAGTATAACCATGTTTCTAGGTCAATCTAGTCTGAGTAGATTTCTATCACTCCGAACTATTCGAATCTTGGCTGAAAAGTCGATTCATGCGTTGCATACCTTTGTTAGAGTATGAAAGCAATTTTTTTTTACTTAAAAATGGCTTTGCGCTTGCCTGCGGTTCGTTCATCCTGCAAAAACCGGTTAAGTTGTAAACATCGATAGATTATGAAAAACCGCCACACTATAAACAAAAAATCACACTAAGTACCTAGTACATTAAAACAAAAATACCTACCTACTACATTAGTACCTAATACATTAATACTATATACAAATCTAAGATATGCTTTTATCGCTATCGCGACAAAGTATGGAAAATCGCTTCACCCCCCGCATCTCTTCAGGCCACAACCACGCAGCAGTGTGCGGTGACAAATGGAGTGCGACTCTGTCGCGGCCCGTAAGCGCGTTGTTGATAGCGCGTCGGCTGAGCGGCGGACTTGCCGTCAGCCCGCCTGTCGGTCACGGAGCAATGGTATCGGTATCGATTGGACGATATCTAGCATGCTGTAAAAGTGGGAATAGTACCGCTAGGTTTGTTTTGTGTCCCCGGATCCGGGGGCAGGGGTATTTGCCCTCCCCGGACCAGGAGTGCCGGCCGCTTATCATCTGCGGCTGGCCAGGGCAGGCATGGTTGTGGCTGTATGCTTCGGCACTACGCGTGTCTCTGCAACTTACTGCCCACTGGCGACTAGGGTTTAGTGGGTATGCCCTCCCTTTTTGGGAGGAGTCCCACACCATGCCGCCTCCTCCCGGAGACTGCATGAAGGTGCCTAATGCATTCCCCTCTAAACATTTGACATCACGCCGCAGTAGGGACAGTATGAGGAGAATCTAACCCAAGAGGTACCCAAAACCTATATGATTTGGCCTCAGTGCGTCTGCGCGTCGCATTATAACGTTTGTGAATACGGCCGATAATTTCTTTGCAGGGATTGGCGCGGTAAAGAAAATCACGACTGGCACTTTTGGCTTTTCCAATTATCATAATATTAATTTATGAGCTTTAGTTTTTTTTAATTTCAAGTCTTTTGTTCCTGTCTGAAACTTTTTTATAAATATTCATCAGACGCGGGAAAAACACAATTTATGGCACTATTTCATCCTATGTTCACTCTTAAGGCTAAGACTGGACTTAGGAACCTTTTAAGACTTCAGCCTTTTACTTACCTGATGACCATCATACATTCACCGAAACACACACGAGTTCAGTCGGTGTAAAGCCAGAATAATCCTACAGGAAACTGACCATTGATAGATTTGGTAACTTATCCGTTGCTGCTACTGTCTTCCGATTTCCATCAGGAGGCAGGAGGGTTCAGAGGAAGAGAAAACAGGAGGCCATTATGCTGTTAGTTAAAAAGTTCATTACATATTCTATCATCGAACATTTTATTCCTAAGTATATAAGCGACGTGAACTCATCCCGTAAAGCCACCCCAATTATCTGATCTGAAAGTCGTAGCTGTACTTATAGGTAGACCTTTAAACGTTCCACGTAGATAAATCCGCTAACAGAACCCAGCATTAAAATATCGGTAGGTACTCCTTTTGACAGACACTAATTTCATTCGAAATAGCTCCATAATTTCACGCATAAATTCGTTTTGCAATATTAAGTTTGTTGGAGCATAAAATTCGGTATTGGTTCGGAATAAAATGAACGATTGTGGGTAACGCGAACGAAAGTAATAAGCGACTGTGCTGATGTTTTAATTACAAATTTCCGTTTAAAAATAAATAATATGGATAGTGTTCAGTACTTTTGATGTTTTTTCAATGGAATATGTTATTGAGTAATGTATAATGATGAATGTGTGCTGATTAAATTCGGCTTGTTGATTTCGTGTAATTATATCACGTTATTGCGATCGTGTCACCAGTGACGCATGACATAATCGATTTGACTGACTCGATGGCTCATTTGGTAGTGACCTCTGCCTTCGGAGCCAAGGGTCGTGGGTTCGATTCCCGCACAGTGCAAACATTTGTGTTCATGAACATGTCTGTTTGTATTGTATTGTCTGGGTGTTTTCTATGTATAATATATATTTATTTACAAAAAAAAGTATTTAAGTAAGTTTATCAGTTGTCTAGTACCCATAGTACAACTGATAAACTTACTTAAATACTTTTTTTTGTAAATAAATATATATTATACACTAGCTTTCGCCGCACGCTCTTCGCGCGTGCGTGCTCAAGCTAGGTCTGCGACGCTGGACGCTCCGGGCTTCGCCCTACGCGGAGCTCGGCCTACGGCCTCGCGATACGCAGCTCGGCCTGCGGCCTCGCGAAATTACTTTTCTGGGTTGTACCGTCCGCGTGGGCGGACGCGGTGGGCTTTTTTGTGGTTCGTTGATTCGGTTTTGTGTGGGGGCTCCTTGGGGCTCCTTGGGGCGCCAGCCGCTCCGGGCTTCGCCCTCCGCGGCGTTGCTTTGGCGGCTTGGGTTGGCTCGCTCGGCCTTTGGCCTCGCAAACTGTTTTTTTTTTTTCATTATTGAATGAATAATTCTTGGGGCACTGCTTCGGGCTTCGCCCTACGCAGGGCTCGACCTTCGGTCTCGCATATTTTAGTAGTGTAAAAAGAAGGTGGGCTCGCTCGGCCTTTTCGCAAACTGTTTTTTTTCATTATTGAATGAATAATCCTAGGGGCTTCGCCCTGAGCAGGGCTCGACCTACGGTCTCGCTTATTTTAGTAGTGTAACAAAAAGAGGGTGGGCTCGCTCGGCCTTCGGCCTCGCATAGTTTTTTTTCATTAGTAGGTAAATACTCCTTAGGGCACTGCTCCGGGCTTCGCCCTACGCAGGGCTCGACCTTCGGTCTCGCCTGTTACAGTAGCGTAACTAAAAGACCTTGGGCTCACTCGGCCTGCGGCCTCGCATAGTTTTTTTTTCATAAGTAGGTGAATATTCCTTGGGGCACTGCTACGGGCTTCGCCCTACGCAGGGCTCGACCTTCGGTCTCGCTTATTATGGTAGCGTAACTAAAAGAGGATGGGCTCGCTCGGCCTACGGCCTCGCATAGTTTTTTTTTCATAAGTAGGTGATAATTCCTTGGGGCACTGCTACGGGCTTCGCCCTACGCAGGGCTCGACCTTCGGTCTCGCCTGTTACAGTAGCGTAACTAAAAGAGCTTGGGCTCACTCGGCCTGCGGCCTCGCATAGTTTTTTTTTCATAAGTAGGTGAATATTCCTTGGGGCACTGCTACGGGCTTCGCCCTACGCAGGGCTCGACCTTCGATCTCGCGTATTATGGTAGCGTAACTAAAAGAGGATGGGCTCGCTCGGCCTACGGCCTCGCATAGTTTTTTTTTCATAAGTAGGTGATTATTCCTTGGGGCACTACTAAGGGCTTCGCCCTACGCAGGGCTCGACCTTCGGTCTCGCCTGTTAAAGTAGCGTAACTAAAAGAGCTTGGGCTCGCTCGGCCTGCGGCCTCGCATAGCTTTTTTTCATGAGTGGGTGAATACTTTTTGGGGCACTGCTCCGGGCTTCGCCCTACGCAGGGCTCGACCTTCGGTCTCGCGTATTATGGTAGCGTAACTATAAGAAGGTGGGCTCGCTCGGCCTACGGCCTCGCATAGTTTTTTTTTTCATAAGTAGGTGATAATTCCTTGGGGCACTGCTACAGGCTTCGCCCTACGCAGGGCTCGACCTTCGGTCTCGCGTATTACAGTAATGTAACTAAAAGAAGGTGGGCTCGCTCGGCCTTCGGCCTCGCAATCTGTTTTTTTTTCATTAGTGCGTGAATATTCCTTAGTACACTGCTCCGGGCTTCGCCCTACGCAGGGCTCGACCTTCGGTCTCGCGTATTACAGTAATGTAACTAATAGAAGATGGGCTCGCTCGGCCTGCGGCCTCGCATAGTTTTTTTTTCATTAGTGGGCGCATAATCCTTGGGGCACTGCTCCGGGCTTCGCCCTGCGCAGGGCTCGACCTTCGGTCTCGCAAGTCATAGTAGATTCCATAAGAATGTTCGTCACGTTAAGTAATGTAAGTATGTTCGTCACATCAAGTACCGTAAGTATGTTCGTCACATCAAGTATCGTAAGTATGTTCGTCACATCAAGTATCGTAAGTATGTTCGCCACACCAAGTAACGTAAGTATGTTCGTCACTTGTATGGGAAATCGTGATTTTTGAGTTGGCTTTTTTTTTATTCCTGCTGAACTTATGAGGTCATTTGGGGCCTCAATGGAGTCTGTGGACCATTTCTGACAGGACCTCATACTTGGTTTTTAAAATATCGTGAATTTACGTTTCGGGGTAAATCTCAGAAATTACCCTAAAAATGGGGTAAATGTTTATACCATTTCATAGGTTATTAGAAGACCTACAAAAGAGCCCCCGGGCTTTCTTTTCTTAGACGCACCCTTCTGCCCTTAAAATCACTTTGAATTTTTCGAAAACCTAATTTTTTTACAAAATGGCCGCCTGCCCATACGCCATTTTGTTTTTCCAACTTTTGGTACCCAGTAGTCAGTAACAACTATATTACACACTAAATGACATTCACACTTTTTTTTCGCGTCATACAAAGTGGGCGACCAGGACCCCTCGAAGGGACCCCTTTGAAAAAAGTTTGAGCCACCGTCCATCCCAGTGTTGCCAGATTACGGAGATAAAAATAGTCAAATGTCATTTTAATGGGCCCTGTCTCTATGCTCCTGGAAATAATTTTTGCGAAATGTCATTATTTCTATTTTCGACTTTTTCGGGGCATTTCTCAAAAACTACCAAAAATGTCGAAATTATTTTTTTACATGGCAATACATCATTACCATACACACATTGGCCTTGTACATTGCACCCCGCTCAAATGTTGCCATCTACCCGAAAATCCTTTTTTTAACTTTCGAAAACGCGATTTTTTTACAAAATGGCCGCCAGCGCAGCCGCCATCTTGAAAGTCTGTCATTTCATATTTTTCCCATATATTACACTATATATGACGTCGATTGGCATTTTTACTTTTTTCCTGCCAAGCATCTTGGCGGCCAGACAACTCGGCAAAAAAGGCATTACCAAAAAATTTGTTTTCCCCGCCGTGCCGAGTGTTGCCAGGCCACCATGATAAAAATGGTCAAATGTCATTCTAATGGGCTAAATCTGTGAGCACATGGCAACTTTTTATTTAAAATGTTGGTCCTTCTACTTTCGACCTTTTTGGGCCATATCTCGAAAACTATCAAAAAGAACAAATTTTTTTTTGTACCTGGCAACACAAAATGACCCATCGGATAACTGACCCGTACATTTTAATTTTGTAAAATGTTGCCATCACACTGAAAATCCATTTTGAAATTTTCGAAAACTAAACTTTTTCACAAAATGGCCGCCAGCGCCGACGCCATCTTGAAAATCGAAAAAATCGGAATTTTCCCATATAACTGACTATATATGGCAACATTTGGCATTTTTACTTTTTTTCTGCCATTTGCCGGAATGCTCAAAGTATAAGCCAAAAAAGGGTCTGCCAAAAAATTATTTTGCCCGCCAAAACCAGTGTTGCCAGAATTTTTTTCCAAAACTACCCTGAGGCTAATACCAGTCGGGGTTGCCATGAATGTGCATACTCGGAATTTTGATACAAGTCAAAAATTTTCCACTCATATTTAGGGCCCTGTGCCAAAAACTACCATGAATTTGGTAGAAATTAAAAAACCTACTAATAGCCCGATAAATATCCTACCACCGCCCCTATACTAACCAAATCGATTCAGTGTTGCCATCAGTAAGAAAAATCAGTTTAAAAATGGAAAAAAAAATCCCGGAACAAAATGGCCGCCAGCGGCGCCGCCATACTGTTTTTCTATAATCTATGGTCACCGGTTGACAGTTGACTATACCTGTGGCGATATTCTAAAGAAAGTTTGCCGTTATCTCTACGCACCGCGACAGTACGACCACGCAAACGTGGGTCCAAAACCAATTTTCATTCCAAGATGGCGGCGCGGACATGTTTTTTTTTTATTTTTTTCCAACTTTGACGTTTCTTTTTTCCATAGACAATTCGAACACACTATGCGCCGCTTGGGCATTCTATACATTTTTTAAAACTTTTTTTTCGAAAAACGGCCGCCATCTTGGATTTTTTGAATTTTTTTTTTGTAAAGCTGCTTTGATTAAAAAATAAAATACCCCTAAATAAACATTTTTGGCAAAATCACCCCCCAACTACCCGAAAAAAACCCCTGATGAATGAGTCAGTCAGTCAGTGGTAATTTAGCTTTATATATTATAGATAGATAGACTAGCTTTCGCCGCACGCTCTTCGCGCGTGCGTGCTCAAGCTAGGTCTGCGACGCTGGACGCTCCGGGCTTCGCCCTACGCGGAGCTCGGCCTACGGCCTCGCGATACGCAGCTCGGCCTGCGGCCTCGCGAAATTACTTTTCTGGGTTGTACCGTCCGCGTGGGCGGACGCGGTGGGCTTTTTTGTGGTTCGTTGATTCGGTTTTGTGTGGGGGCTCCTTGGGGCTCCTTGGGGCGCCAGCCGCTCCGGGCTTCGCCCTCCGCGGCGTTGCTTTGGCGGCTTGGGTTGGCTCGCTCGGCCTTTGGCCTCGCAAACTGTTTTTTTTTTTTCATTATTGAATGAATAATTCTTGGGGCACTGCTTCGGGCTTCGCCCTACGCAGGGCTCGACCTTCGGTCTCGCATATTTTAGTAGTGTAAAAAGAAGGTGGGCTCGCTCGGCCTTTTCGCAAACTGTTTTTTTTCATTATTGAATGAATAATCCTAGGGGCTTCGCCCTGAGCAGGGCTCGACCTACGGTCTCGCTTATTTTAGTAGTGTAACAAAAAGAGGGTGGGCTCGCTCGGCCTTCGGCCTCGCATAGTTTTTTTTCATTAGTAGGTAAATACTCCTTAGGGCACTGCTCCGGGCTTCGCCCTACGCAGGGCTCGACCTTCGGTCTCGCCTGTTACAGTAGCGTAACTAAAAGACCTTGGGCTCACTCGGCCTGCGGCCTCGCATAGTTTTTTTTTCATAAGTAGGTGAATATTCCTTGGGGCACTGCTACGGGCTTCGCCCTACGCAGGGCTCGACCTTCGGTCTCGCTTATTATGGTAGCGTAACTAAAAGAGGATGGGCTCGCTCGGCCTACGGCCTCGCATAGTTTTTTTTTCATAAGTAGGTGATAATTCCTTGGGGCACTGCTACGGGCTTCGCCCTACGCAGGGCTCGACCTTCGGTCTCGCCTGTTACAGTAGCGTAACTAAAAGAGCTTGGGCTCACTCGGCCTGCGGCCTCGCATAGTTTTTTTTTCATAAGTAGGTGAATATTCCTTGGGGCACTGCTACGGGCTTCGCCCTACGCAGGGCTCGACCTTCGATCTCGCGTATTATGGTAGCGTAACTAAAAGAGGATGGGCTCGCTCGGCCTACGGCCTCGCATAGTTTTTTTTTCATAAGTAGGTGATTATTCCTTGGGGCACTACTAAGGGCTTCGCCCTACGCAGGGCTCGACCTTCGGTCTCGCCTGTTAAAGTAGCGTAACTAAAAGAGCTTGGGCTCGCTCGGCCTGCGGCCTCGCATAGCTTTTTTTCATGAGTGGGTGAATACTTTTTGGGGCACTGCTCCGGGCTTCGCCCTACGCAGGGCTCGACCTTCGGTCTCGCGTATTATGGTAGCGTAACTATAAGAAGGTGGGCTCGCTCGGCCTACGGCCTCGCATAGTTTTTTTTTTCATAAGTAGGTGATAATTCCTTGGGGCACTGCTACAGGCTTCGCCCTACGCAGGGCTCGACCTTCGGTCTCGCGTATTACAGTAATGTAACTAAAAGAAGGTGGGCTCGCTCGGCCTTCGGCCTCGCAATCTGTTTTTTTTTCATTAGTGCGTGAATATTCCTTAGTACACTGCTCCGGGCTTCGCCCTACGCAGGGCTCGACCTTCGGTCTCGCGTATTACAGTAATGTAACTAATAGAAGATGGGCTCGCTCGGCCTGCGGCCTCGCATAGTTTTTTTTTCATTAGTGGGCGCATAATCCTTGGGGCACTGCTCCGGGCTTCGCCCTGCGCAGGGCTCGACCTTCGGTCTCGCAAGTCATAGTAGATTCCATAAGAATGTTCGTCACGTTAAGTAATGTAAGTATGTTCGTCACATCAAGTACCGTAAGTATGTTCGTCACATCAAGTATCGTAAGTATGTTCGTCACATCAAGTATCGTAAGTATGTTCGCCACACCAAGTAACGTAAGTATGTTCGTCACTTGTATGGGAAATCGTGATTTTTGAGTTGGCTTTTTTTTTATTCCTGCTGAATTTATGAGGTCATTTGGGGCCTCAATGGAGTCTGTGGACCATTTCTGACAGGACCTCATACTTGGTTTTTAAAATATCGTGAATTTACGTTTCGGGGTAAATCTCAGAAATTACCCTAAAAATGGGGTAAATGTTTATACCATTTCATAGGTTATTAGAAGACCTACAAAAGAGCCCCCGGGCTTTCTTTTCTTAGACGCACCCTTCTGCCCTTAAAATCACTTTGAATTTTTCGAAAACCTAATTTTTTTACAAAATGGCCGCCTGCCCATACGCCATTTTGTTTTTCCAACTTTTGGTACCCAGTAGTCAGTAACAACTATATTACACACTAAATGACATTCACACTTTTTTTTCGCGTCATACAAAGTGGGCGACCAGGACCCCTCGAAGGGACCCCTTTGAAAAAAGTTTGAGCCACCGTCCATCCCAGTGTTGCCAGATTACGGAGATAAAAATAGTCAAATGTCATTTTAATGGGCCCTGTCTCTATGCTCCTGGAAATAATTTTTGCGAAATGTCATTATTTCTATTTTCGACTTTTTCGGGGCATTTCTCAAAAACTACCAAAAATGTCGAAATTATTTTTTTACATGGCAATACATCATTACCATACACACATTGGCCTTGTACATTGCACCCCGCTCAAATGTTGCCATCTACCCGAAAATCCTTTTTTTAACTTTCGAAAACGCGATTTTTTTACAAAATGGCCGCCAGCGCAGCCGCCATCTTGAAAGTCTGTCATTTCATATTTTTCCCATATATTACACTATATATGACGTCGATTGGCATTTTTACTTTTTTCCTGCCAAGCATCTTGGCGGCCAGACAACTCGGCAAAAAAGGCATTACCAAAAAATTTGTTTTCCCCGCCGTGCCGAGTGTTGCCAGGCCACCATGATAAAAATGGTCAAATGTCATTCTAATGGGCTAAATCTGTGAGCACATGGCAACTTTTTATTTAAAATGTTGGTCCTTCTACTTTCGACCTTTTTGGGCCATATCTCGAAAACTATCAAAAAGAACAAATTTTTTTTTGTACCTGGCAACACAAAATGACCCATCGGATAACTGACCCGTACATTTTAATTTTGTAAAATGTTGCCATCACACTGAAAATCCATTTTGAAATTTTCGAAAACTAAACTTTTTCACAAAATGGCCGCCAGCGCCGACGCCATCTTGAAAATCGAAAAAATCGGAATTTTCCCATATAACTGACTATATATGGCAACATTTGGCATTTTTACTTTTTTTCTGCCATTTGCCGGAATGCTCAAAGTATAAGCCAAAAAAGGGTCTGCCAAAAAATTATTTTGCCCGCCAAAACCAGTGTTGCCAGAATTTTTTTCCAAAACTACCCTGAGGCTAATACCAGTCGGGGTTGCCATGAATGTGCATACTCGGAATTTTGATACAAGTCAAAAATTTTCCACTCATATTTAGGGCCCTGTGCCAAAAACTACCATGAATTTGGTAAAAATTAAAAAACCTACTAATAGCCCGATAAATATCCTACCACCGCCCCTATACTAACCAAATCGATTCAGTGTTGCCATCAGTAAGAAAAATCAGTTTAAAAATGGAAAAAAAAATCCCGGAACAAAATGGCCGCCAGCGGCGCCGCCATACTGTTTTTCTATAATCTATGGTCACCGGTTGACAGTTGACTATACCTGTGGCGATATTCTAAAGAAAGTTTGCCGTTATCTCTACGCACCGCGACAGTACGACCACGCAAACGTGGGTCCAAAACCAATTTTCATTCCAAGATGGCGGCGCGGACATGTTTTTTTTTTATTTTTTTCCAACTTTGACGTTTCTTTTTTCCATAGACAATTCGAACACACTATGCGCCGCTTGGGCATTCTATACATTTTTTAAAACTTTTTTTTCGAAAAACGGCCGCCATCTTGGATTTTTTGAATTTTTTTTTTGTAAAGCTGCTTTGATTAAAAAATAAAATACCCCTAAATAAACATTTTTGGCAAAATCACCCCCCAACTACCCGAAAAAAACCCCTGATGAATGAGTCAGTCAGTCAGTGGTAATTTAGCTTTATATATTATAGATAGATAGATAGATAGCTTCGGCTTAGTTTGGGGCTAGATGGCGCTGTGTGGCCCAGCGTGGCATGTTTTGGGTTATTTATTATTATTATTTTATTTATTTTTCGGAACGAGATATAACGGGAATTGGCAGTAGTATCAAACAGTCTTCAAACTGGCAGGTTGGATCTTAAAATTTAAGGGCTGTCCCTTCATTTTTTTGCTTCAACCCACCACGGGATGATGCATCCATCTGATTAACAAACGAAAACCTGGCAACTGACTGTTGGAGGTATAACCATTACGATTATAAGCGTAGCCAAGTACCAAGGACCGATGACGGGCAGCAGCGTTACCGAAGCCATAAACTACGCTCTACGATCGCCAACCGGTCTGCTTAGCAGCGTGGGAGAAACGTAGTGTGAAGCAGGGCTTGGAATACCGGTAAAAATATGGTAACGTTACTTTTGCCTCGCCGAGGTATCGATACTTTTTTAAGTAGCGATACCTAAAGTAGCGGTAATTTTTAACGTTATAAATTACCGCTACCTTCATGATGGTATCGGTAAAAGTATCGGTAAACGTTTAAACGTTACTTACTTAATTTTGGATTAAATTCATTCTCTGTCTCTATCGCTCCCACCCGACATGGTCTCATGCGTCTCGTGTCGCGAAGTTGCCGCTCTGCTATAGGTAACCGTGCGGAGCGGCAACGCAGCAAAGTAGCGTAATAAGTATCGTTACTTTTACCGGTAACTAAAGCAGGTATCGATACTTTTAACGTTATATTGCAGTATCGATACCTGAAACTTAACGTTAAGTTTGCGTTCCGGTAAAAATTATCGTTATAATTTACCGTTAAAATTTAGTATCGCTACCGACTTACCGGTAATTATTTTACCGGTAAAAAAAGTAACATTATAAATTAACGTTACTTACCGCTATTATAATGTTAAATTGGTAATGTTACCAAGCCCTGGTGTGAAGTTGTGTTTGGGGACACACTTGTGTACTGTACCGGCAAGTCTCTTTGGCTATGTATAGGCCTGGTTCATTTTATAAGGCCGCGGCCGAATAATATAGCTAGGTAAAATGTAGACCGGAGGATAAATGGCTAAAGATCCAAAAATATGACCTCATCAGCAGACTATACAGTATTGCCGAAAATCTTTCAACGCCACTTACCAACGCCCATTCGTCATTTCGCGTTAAACTTTGATAAATGTCCGCACACACTTATCCGGAGCGGCGCACCTGGCAGACAATAAAGTAATGGACGCCCTACATTGCTCGCTACTCTCCATCACTTGATTAATGAATCGAAGTCGGGCGAGCGATCGATACGATAATTCGGATTCTATACGTTAGTTGTGTTGCACCGAACGGACGGGTCGGGAGATAGGTATTAGCTTCCAACGGGAGAGCTTTATTTTAGCCACATGTGAATTTTTGGTTTAGTCTATAAACTATTTCAGTAACTGTAGATGGGTATAAATACTAGAAATAGTAGATCCCTTTTATGATTTTTGGATATAATAAACAATGCCCGCATGTTTCACGTTCTGACAAAGTATTATCCAAAAGTGATTGACAATTTGACTCCGACTCTTAACAAAAAAAGAAGATCTATTGAGATGATAACCAAAAAATTGGTCAAGTGTCAATCGATACTAGGGTCAAGAGCCAAAATCTGGAGGTGTTCCTCGCACTTGGCTCTCGGCCATCTCGGAACATCAAGGAGTCAGAACGAAACGTAACCAGAATACCAAATGTCCAGCCGGTTACTGGAACCATAAAACACTTTGTGGACTATGCAAAAGGGTTAGACCGTAAATTTTTTCCCAAGCCCATAGATTGTAAAGTTTCTACATTGATTTTTTATAAACGCAAGCATCCCCTGGGCACCATTTTGGCATGCAGGCTCGCACTCTCCCGTTGGCACCGGTCCAGGCACGTCTTGAGTACGTATTTTGGATGAGTCCAAATTGAGACCTCGAGCGGAAATTATTTTGACGCCCGGATTCGTCGGGAAATTCAAATTACTCTCGCGATGGTTGAAGGTTTGAAGTAGTTTTGTACAGTCGTTATCAGATTGTAGCAGATATATTTTTGTAATATGCGGTCTCTACTTACCAACAGAATGTTGGTAAGTAGAGACCGCTGGAAAGTAGGTCGCCTTTAGGCGAGATAGAGTGACATGCCCAAAATGGCTGGTGAGAGATGCAATAGGCTAGTGATGATTATACTATTCCTCTAAGTATTATTATATAATGGGGCGAACATTAGTTATGTAGCGTTAATAGCGTTAAAACCACCTAAATTGTACCAGGGGAGATTGGGGCTGATTCCGACATAGGCAGGTACAGTACAATCAAATAATAATAATAATAAATCATTTATTCGCCAGAATATGGTTACAAAAGTTCATAAGTATCTGAATTCCAACATATTCAGGATCTGAATTCCAAAATTTAGCACTTTAGTTAAAAAATAAAAAATAACACAGTACAATCAAAATTACCGAATTGTTCAGTTATTGATGATAATATGACTGCATTGGCAACGGTTGCTAATAATTATAACTTATTGTAACACAACACGCCACAATCCCGGAGAAGGCCTACTTAGTCGCCTTCTACAGGCAGAGATCAGACAGTTCTGCAGGGCACTAATTAGTCTAATTGACCCAATCTCTTAACTTGCACCAAACGAGCGGCCCAGTGGTCGTAGACGGCGCGTCGCTCCGGGACGAGCGTACGTTATTTATCTACGTTTTTCACAACGCCAGTAAAACGTCGCTCGCCGCGTAATTACTGTGTGTGAGCCGGTGTTGCCGGCTGCGGGATCGCCAGGGGAATTAGTTTGGTCGGCGGGCTCCTTTTGTGATCGCGTTGGTGTAAAAAAGCAGTTTCGACCATTCAAATTCGAATGGAAAATCGCTTCTCGACTTTCGCTACTCATTCGTATTTCGACGTGTCACTTGATACTATTAGGTTCAACATGTCAATGTCCTGAAAAAAAATAGCTTATGTGTTTCCTGGTGGCCCAAAGGTAAAGGTCTAAAATAAATGTTAAGTCGACAGGCGCACCAGGGCAAACCAACCTCACCCTGAAGGCCCACTGAGAAGGAATCACATGAGCTGGAACGGCATTCCATGACTTAATGACACGGGGCAAGAACGAGGAACTAAGCCTCTTGGTGCGCGCCACCATCGTCTGGATGGTATGGATCTTATTCTAAATCCGGAAACTATATGAGTACTTTAGCGTTTTCATTTTATTACAATCCAATCGGGATGTAAGGGAGCGACCTATCACCTTTTCGCTCCAAGCCATCCTCACCTGCCCGTGGTGCATCCTGCCGAACAACAAACGAGGCTCTGGCAAA
The DNA here is from genome assembly GCA_031163375.1 of Conogethes punctiferalis. Taxonomy (NCBI): domain Eukaryota; kingdom Metazoa; phylum Arthropoda; class Insecta; order Lepidoptera; family Crambidae; genus Conogethes; species Conogethes punctiferalis. Next base: position 15,305,676 of record CM062081.1, on the reverse strand, counting down.
CCGACTGGTGGCGGTATAACCACCACGATAGGCGGCGTAAGGCTAAATATCATAGACTGATGACGGGCAGCAGCGTCATCGGAACAAGAAGCTACGCCCTGCGATCGCCAACCCCGCCTGCCCAGCGTGGCGATTATGGATATATCCTCCAGATGTTTGCCCTAAGTGGCGAGCAACTGGAGAGGCCTATGTCCAGCAGTGGACTGTAATAGGCTGATGATGATGATGATGACAATCCAATCTGTATAGTGTATAAGCGTGAAGTATATAGATACAATGTTTTATCAAGTAAATTAATATGAATATGACGGCAATAATTAAACGTTTAATAAAGGAGTTCCAAACAATTTCGCTGCAAACAACTTCAATGACAGCCGGTATTGTCCAGTCGCACACAGACAGTGTTTTTATTACTTTTTTTTTAAAGGCAAGTCGTTGAACAACTAATGAAAATTCCCTCGACACAGTCACAGAGTTTTAACGATATTTTAATGAACCTCTATTCCTTGTTCATTTTTCCTGTCGTGTCCCTCCCGGTATCACAGTGGGACACCTCTGTCTAATTAAAAGATAATTACAATCTCGAACTTGAAGTGAGTGAATGAGTTTTCGAAATTAAAATCGGCCATTTTAACTGGAAGCTTTCGATTTAATTATGTGTACAGCGAGTTTGTTTGTCGTGATGAACTTTGTACGTGTATGCTTTGTAAGTTGATTCTAGCGAATGTTTGATCATCTTGTTTGAATATTGCTAGACTCTCTTGTTTTTTTTTGTGATACTTTTGATTTCTTTTTATATAATTAAGTATGTGTTTGATAAGATAGATAGATAAATATATTCTTTATTGCACACCAAACAATTGACTTAAAACTAGGTACCTACAGTAGACATTTTGTTGTACAATATAGGCGGCCTTATCGCAATAAGCGATCTCTTCCAGGCAACCTTAAGGTAGAGGAAAGTCAAGATAAGAGCGAAGTTTGAGGATTTTGTTATTTTTTTATCAAATATCTGTTAGTAAAACTTGTGATGAAATAGATGAAAGTCATGTTTGCATTTCATTTTCAGTGTAAACGAAAGCCCCAACTTCCTCTTTCTCCTTTGTCTTTGACACCTTATACTATCTTTAACTATCCTTCACCCAAAGGTTGTCTAGAAGAGATCGCGTGAAGTGATAAGACTGCCTAATTGTACTTTTAATATACTTATATTTTGCGCCTAGTTTTTAGAATATCTATCTAAGCCTTGAAGTGATAGATATTAGATATTAATATTAATTATTCCTACTTCTTATTTCATTTCATTATTCTTTCCAAGTTTTTATATAACAATAATGCTGAATTGAAACTGCCTATTTCAATATAATACAATTTTACAAAATTGGGATGATGACTAAAAAATAATTTAATGTCCATCAGATAGATTAATGAAAAATATTGGATACGTATTTTTTATTTTGCTTCTTGTTCAAAAACTTACGAAGATACATTGATTTTAAATGTCACATGACGTCACGTTAGAGTACAAAATATACTCTAACGTGACGTAGTTAGCCCCCACTCCGTAACTTTAATGCGCTATATCTAAGTATTTTCTTGTTATTTCGACAAAACAAAAAATACGGGTTAAAACAAAAAAAACATCCATACTAATCCATACTAATATTATAAATGCGAAAGTAACTCTGTCTGTCTGTCTGTCTGTCTGTCTGTCTGTCTGTCTGTCTGTCTGTCTGTCTGTCTGTTACGCTTTCACGCTTAAACCTCTCAACCGATTTTGATGAAATTTGGCACAGACAATCTTTAGACCATGAGGAAGGACATAGGCTACATTTTTTTTGCGAAAAAGGGGATGAAGGGGTGAAAATAGGGGTTAAAAGTTTGTATCGGGTTTTTTAATTGTAAAAGATGAAACCATCTATATTAATAATTTCGTTCGAAACCTTATACGAATAACAAAACATAAAAAAATATTGATTTTGAGTCGACAACATATATCCGCAAAATTCGGATTGAAGAGAATTTTGTTAAATTCCGATGGCACTGACAAATAACAATCAAACAAAACGCTGTCGCCATCTTTGACGTGAAGCACGTTCCGTTTCATTCAACATATTAATAATTTCGTCAAGGGGTACGGTAGACTCGATCGAAACCTTATACGAATAACAAAACATAAAAAAATATTGATTTTGAGTCGACAACATATACCCGCAAAATTCGGATTGAAGAGAATTTTGTTAAATTCCGATGGCACTGACAAACAACAATTAAACAAAACGCTGTCGCCATCTTTGACGTGAAGCACGTTCCGTTTCATTCAACATATTAATAATTTCGTCGAGGGGTACGGTAGACTCGATCGAAACCTTATACGAATAACAAAACATAAAAAAATATTGATTTTGAGTCGACAACATATATCCGCAAAATTCGGATTGAAGAGAATTTTGTTAAATTCCGATGGCACTGACAAACAACAATCAAACAAACCGCTGTCGCCATCTTTGACGTGAAGCACGTTCCGTTTCATTCAATACATTGCGTGCGTGTCGCGTGAAAAAAGTATTCATCACCAACAACTGTGACTCATGTGACTATGTAAAACGAAACGTTTTGCCGCCAGAAACATGCGTCCACATTCGTCAATCGTTGACGTTTCTTCACGAAATTATTGTTTTTGACAATTTTTGACACGTGAGAGGTTCTCTTTGTTCGAGACTTGATAAACCTGACGATAACCTTTTCACCACGAAGCAAATACAAAGCCTTTCACCGTCGTCAGTGGCAGAAGCACAAACCGTGCATACCCGAAAAACACAAAAAGGATAACCTTATAGAATCCTTACTAATATTATAAATGCGAAAGCCAAATTGATGAAATTTGGCACAGACAATCTTTAGTTCCTGAGGAAGGACTTAAGCTCCCTTTTATTGCGAAAAAAGGGATGAAGGGGTTGAAATAAGGGTTGTAAGTTTGTATGGGATCTCTTAATTTTAAAAGATAATACCATAAAGCTTTATATTTAAGCACTTGATAATGTTAAAGGAGAATAATCAACCGTTGCGGCATAGCACTATTCGCCACGCTCAAGAGTCACCGCACTAACGTTGACAGTTGAAGTTTGACGTAACGGTGACACTGACAGCTGTCATCGAGTTCCCGCCGATTATTACTTTTTCTCTCTCTGGTTGAATGAGTGTTTGTAATTGGATTGTGTAAATAAATACTTTCAGATTATCAATTAGTGTGTCATAATAATAATAGAAGTTAGTTACTTTTGGGCGAAGAGATCGAGTCACAGAGCAGGATGGAATAGGAACACGCATAATAAACACTTCTGTGACACACCTACATGAACGCGGGCGAAGCCGCGGGCACAGCTAGTTTTGAATATAATTTTAGACTTTTTTTAAAAACAAAACATAGGCTACAAATTTTAAATAGGTAAAACACTTTCTTAGAAGTGTTCGGTGAATCATTTTTCTTAGGCTCCCGCGGGAGACATGCTTGTATCCATCTAAATTATCCTAGACGTCTGTCCCCGGACGGGGCCAGGCCGAAAGATAGCTTTATTTATTTATTAACTCATAAATCATTTTTGCAGGTAAAATTTTGGATGTTTACGTGAATATTCCCAGAGGAAATTATCGAAAGATTATTTCGTTCCGTAATTACATGCGTTGGTTGTGTGCTCGGATGGTATTTGTAGGCTAGTACGAAGCCAAAGCAAATACACTTAAATTATTTTTAGAATTTTGTATCAAGTCGTTGTTAGAAGGACGCTGTTGTAAAAAAGCTTTCAGTTTCCGTTTATTTACTCGTTTGTATCTTTAATCATCATCATCAGCCTATTGCAGTCCACTGCTGGACATAGGCCTCTCCAGTTGTTCGCCACTTAGGGCCAACATCTGGAGGATATACCCATAATCGCCACGCTGGGCAGGCGGGTTGGCGATCGCAGGGCGTAGCTTCTCGCTCCGGTGACGCTGCTGCCCGTCATCGGTCTGTGGTATTTAGCTACGCCTTCAATCGTGATGGTTACACCGCCACCAGTCGGTTGCCAGCGCCTCGTTTGTTATTCGGCAGGATACACCACGTGCAGGTGAGGTTGGCTTGGAGCGAAAAGATGATGGGTCGCTCCCTTACATCCCTATCTTTAATAGAAAACACAAAAAATATAAGTTACTAGGCACTTCGCCCTGAAAATGGTAATAGGTACAATTCGACATACTCATTACCTATATCTAATCTGATATTAATCTGGCACCCTCATCACGAAACTACATAAACAAAGCCTTTTGTTAAAACATGACCCTTATAATAATATATTAAAGTGCATCTATCATAGTATAGGAGACCATTTTGAGAGAGGTAAGGCATAGCGAATCTTCGCTCGAATTGAGCCGCCCGTCCGGGGAAGGACCCTATAGAATACCGCAGTCAAATGACCTCCGGGTCGTGTTTCTGCTGGTGATTAGGGTTGACGGAGCTCGTGGGGGGTTAGGGTTGGGCCGGCATGGCAGTGGCAACTGACAGGTAACTGACAGGTAACTGACCAGTTACTTGCCCGTTGTCACAGAGACTAGGGCTTCTCTTTCGCTTACCATCAGGCGAAGGGAAGCCATTATGTCGAGCTATTATAATAAAAAAAAATTAAAAAAAGTATAGCAGTGTACCAATTTTGAAATAGTGTATACTAAATTAGCCTAATGTTGCCCAACTAAAAACAAAAAAGAAAATTATTCGAATCCGTCTTGTACCTATTTCTGGAGGTCAGCATGTCCATCTCAAGAAATGTCCACTTTTACATACAAACAAGTAAACTTTTCCTTTTAAGTTCTTATTTAGAGATGTAAAATAGGGGTTGAGAGTGTGTATAGACTTCTATGGACTTCCAAAAATGTCATTTCTGCGCAGGTCCATCGTAACTTATTTACGTGGTACCACCGTACAGTACTTTTTCATACTTCCCCACCGTCGGTGTAATTTGAAAATAAAATTATGTTCATTGATGCAGGCCGTGGTAAATATCAATTTGCCATGTTTCGTGGAACATAATGAGATTTGCGTAATATAAAATATGGCTGGTAGGGTTTCGCTCGTACACCTGAAATGTTGGTAGAAACCTAGCATTCAAATACATCATTGATGTATAATTATGTATTATGTAAGGTAGATAGGTACGTGATTTTTGTGTAGATGTAACTTTTATTATAATACTTCCCTGGCCGAATTAAGGGTACACCGGCCTATCTCCTGACTCCAAGGTTACGGTGTCCTCCCCCTCTCTTCGGACTTCTAATAACCCTTGAACGTGCCACCTAGTCTTCCCACGTTCCACCTCCAGTTGTTTTTTGCCATATAATATATATTTATTAAACAACTTGCTGTGCCAGCGGCGTCGCACACGTGGATATCGGGCTTCAAAAATAACGGACTTTCATAAAATGGTGTCCAAATTTAAACAAGTTAGACCTCTAGCAATACTTTGGTGAAAACCGCATCCAATTCCATGCAGTAGTTTTTGCGTGATGCACGTTCAAACATTCAGATAAAAAATTCTCCCGTTTTCCCAACATTTCCCTTCACTGCTCTGCTTCTATTAATTGTAGCGTGATGAAAAGTATGACTATTACCTGCCCAGGAGTATGAGGAATAATTGTACCAAGTTTCCTTAAAATCTGTTCAGTAGTTTTTGTTTCTATAACGAACATACAGACAGACAGACAATAAA